>APFE030318125.1:86931-120066 GCA_000404065.3 Pinus taeda | reverse complement strand
ATAAAACCACAGTTCATAAATGCATACAGGAAATCAAAGCACAATCAGTGAATTTTGAGTGATTACACATCTATGCAACTGTAAAAGACATTAAGGAAAGAATAAAATCACACATTCTGAACATGGAAATCCTTCATGAATCCTGAGAAGAAAAGCAACCAACTTATATTACTGAACTCTGTCTTTACATAAGCCAAAAAAATACTCTGTTATAAAATTTCCAACCTCATTACATTGTTGTTTCAGCTATATATAGAATCCTTATTCTAACTAATTCGAGCTTCCTCCTCCAGCATGAGGGGAATTTGATAACTCGATAACTACCTATAATGACACCTATCAGCTATTTAACTGACTATTAAATACAATAAAGTGCTGACTGGAATTTTAAAGAGTTCTAAATTAACTAAGACTCTAATTCCACTTTCCCTGCAATGGTGGCTTCTTCTTGTTCTTTGACACCTGGTCCTCTTTAGATTTGGCTGAGCTAGATGTTAAATACGCCATATTGACATTGAACGCTGAATCCTTTACTGCCCCGTAGTATTAGGAGATGTCCCCTGCTTCTCGGCTTCTGTTTTCATTAATTTGCTCAAATATATAACAGAATGTTTCTTAGTCTTTAATAATCCAAGGTATGGAACGCTGCCATGTTTTTGATGTGCTGTAGGCTGTATTGATGGACAAGTGTCTTTCTTTCAAAATTCCCGCTCATAATATCAAACTGCTTATCTGCGTTAAAATCATCACCTACAGAAGTTTCGTAGCGCACTACGAAATTGCTGAGCAGTCATCATGTTCAGCAGCTTTTATTTTGACACCTTGGTAAAAACAATCTGTCTTCAACAAAATATGCATCACCATGAATAAGCTGAATTCCATCCTTACATAAACCAGCTTCTCTCTCTCTATGTCGTATCCTACCACTTGGCAATATAGCACTTCGACCGTGCTGAACAGGAGATTTCAACACATTGTCTACCTGTAGTGGAACAGTTCTCAAGCCTTCAGAAGCATAGGCTATCACAGGATTGCTAGTTCTTTGCCCACTTTTCTGCCTCTTTGATCTGCATTTCTCTTATAGATCCGAGCTCTGCCATCTCTGATTCATAACGTTCTTTTTTCTTCTTAAGAGCTTCAATTGCCCGATCATCCCACTTCTGGGATCTAGCTTCCATGTTACCAGTAATTCCACCAGTCATCGTACCAGATTTTGTAAGCAGAATACCATCCACAGTAACCACTCTATAGCGCTCATTTCCCCAACCAAGAGTTTTAGCCTCTTCAAGGCCATCACAGACTAATGTATTGCTCACTGCATACAGAATAGCCCTCTCTAATGCCGGATCAAATTGAATAACATCAAAAATTAGTTTTGCAGTCCCTCCTAGTGTGCACAACTTCTCATGTATTGGTTTCACACAGACTACTTGATTGGGGATAAAGGTTTGAGGAGGAAGTCGTTGCTCCTTTAGATACTTGATACATTCTTTCCCAGTATTTTCATCATCCACTACAACTGCATCCATGAACTTTCCCATGGCAACAGTAATTGCAAGATTATACTTCTTCTGAATAGGCCTACAAAGGTATGTCATTCGACCATGTACACCGGGAAATAGACGCTTCAAGCTTTCAACAGTCTTAGATAACTTGGCATCCCGTTCACTTTCACGCTTATCCGCCTTCAATTCACGCATTTGAACTTCTATTTCATCAACCTTTTCCTTCAAATTATCATATTTTGTCCTGGATTTACGATGTCTATCTTGCATTTGACCCAGTTCACTCTGCACTTTTGACAGTTCATCTGTATTTTTGCCAAATGAGTCGAGAAGTCTTTTCAACCGAGCTTGCATTTGCTCCTCTCGAGATGCCAACTGTTGCTCCCTGTTAACTAATTGTTGAATATTCTCTTCCAAGTTCTTCTGAGCCTCAACATTAGTTTGTTGTTGGCTATCATATACCTCCTAGGCCTCAAATTTTTAACTGACTTCACACCAGGGGACGAGTTAACATTTATATCAGTCTCTGCATCCGGCTCATAATTTAGCCGCATGCTAATTTCTGCCCTTATTTCTCCAGCTTCCATGATCTGGGTCATACAAGTCCCGATTTTCCTTAGGATGACTCATGCCAGCAGGGTCACGACCAACTATATAAAAGTCAGCCCCAGCATTTATTCGAGCCTTGGCATGCCACTGGACTTCTGTTGGTCCTGCATAATGCATAGGGGAGGGAAAAATTTCAAGGACAGTTGTCGCTGGGTCAAGTACACCATCTTCAATAACCTTGTCATGCTGTCTCATTCGCCAACTCAGAGGCACGTCATCTGCTTTTGTAAAGCCACCCAATGGATAGAGGAGTAAGATAGTATTCTTGTAGCCCATTTCAAGAAGGCGTCTGCGAGTGTCTGTCATTAGCAAGGCATGTCCATTGTGAATAGGATTTCTAAGTTGGAAAGCAAACACTGCATCTGCTTTGCGCTTTTCAAATTCATCACGGAGTTCCTTAGGAGAAAGCCTATAGTGATCAAGACCATCATTATAAGTGATCCGCTCCAGAAACTCCAAATCACCTCCAATAAGCCAATTGCCTGCATGAACAATTGCCTCCTCCACATATGGAAATCCTGGAGCAGTTGTTCCCCATGTTCTTGCAATCCGCTCCTCTTTGTTATGTTTGTAAATTTCAATGTTTCTGAGAACTGCAACAAGTTGTCCATCCGAGTCCAGCAACGCAACGCCATTCGACTGCCCGATTGCTTCTTTTTGCAGGTCATCAATGGCCAATACAATCGGTACCGACATGTTGACAACTGAACCATCCTGCAGCCTGAGGAAATTGAAATGAAGTGTTTCCTACTTTTATGCACATGCGAGCCTCCCACTGTAATTTTGCCCATTAAGTTATTGTTGCTCAACCTATAAGATGATTGCGGTGATGAATCTTCAACTTCAACTTCTTTAGGAATTGATTTGGTGCTGCTCATCTTTTTCAGCTTTGCAACAAAAAGCCATCCATGTTATGAACATGCGGAAAGAAACGCCTTGTCTTTTCCAAAGATGGGTGAAAGCGGTGCTCCCTAAAATGTATAAACCCGTGTCGACCCAAGTCCAAACCACATGGGACAACCTTTAAATCACGCTTGCTAGGTGCATAGTTCACAACCACCTCATTCTCTGCCACAGTAATTGAGCAAGTTGAGTATGCTACATAACTTCTTAATTTTGAGCCTGCATCCGCCACGTCAATTGCTGCAAGAAGTAACTGCTTTTGCAGAAAAGCACCTTTAATTATATCCACCGCACTCTTCTTACTTTTCACATTTTCATCTTTCCAAATGATACCAGTGCCGCTGCAAGGTGCATCTAACAACACCCTCTAAACACTTTTGGCAGCTTTTTTCCATCATAGTTGCAGATTATACTGTTGTTGGGTGTTGAAACCCTCCACGGAGCCAAGCACTACACACAAGGAAACCCTATTTCTAACTCTGTTCTACTATTGTGTAAACACCATAGCGGAGAAGTGGAATGTTACAACAGATTTTTTAAATTTAGATACACCCATATGCAGAGGCAAGGAGAACCAATTGTCAAGATCAAAATGGTTCATTGTCTGTTCTCAAAATAGTCCCTGAATGTTCAGGATTTAACACATTTTTTCTTGAGTGATAACAGCAGGAACCTAGATTCTTGCAATAGTGAAAGATTGTTCCTATACTCGGCGATTTGTTCAATTTCCTGCAAAGACATCGGTTCATTCCTCACAGGTGCCATTTCGAACCACACTCCACTTCTTTGATCACACCCTCGAAGGAATTTCTGAGTGACTCCAATGTTCTCCGAGAGTTTTATGTCAGAGGTTCATCGCCCTCTGTCTTTTCAGACCCACTCACCCGGCTATGATGGAATAGCCCCTCCATATCAGGTGTTGATTCATGTTAGCCTGCTATGGGTAAATCGTAATGATTGGATGCAATGGTAGTATAGGTGGCGGTGGCGCAACGACTACAATGATTGGATGATGGGTAAGCTAATAATGGTCAGGAAATGTGGAATTATTTCAAGGACGGTGAATGCAGGTTATCAGACAATAGTACCATCCCATAGTCAACATCATAATTTAATTAGACATACTTCAACACTTATTAGAAGGATTAGATTTCAAACCTTACACATCTTGCACTTTAAAGATTTGTTCCTAAATTAGTAAATAATGATACAAAGCATCAATTGAAACATGGAATGAGATAACATATTAACACGTGTAGGAAAATACAAGCCCATAATATCCCTGATAAACCACCCTAGGACTATGTAAATTTCTTTCACAGTCAACTGTGTTTCTACACCGAACCTACTTGCATTGTTGTTCTTGCACTGCGCTGTGCTTGCACCAGATACTTTTACCAAATAGAGAATCTGCTAGGACATACTTCTATAGCTGGAGTTAAAAGATTTTTCCTCATCATACAAGAAAAAATTATTCGCCATCCTTTGGTGTTTCTTGAACATGCCTTTTGGATTGACTGCATCAAATTCTGCAATCAATTTATGAGGAAATAAAGAAGTGGGAAAGGGGTAAAAATTTTAGAATGAGAAGGAATATTACAGCAGGTATTTTAGAAACAATATCAACAAGAGGGATAAATGAAACGGGATGTGGAAAATATTCAAGGGAAAAGAGGGATTTACGAAATCGGGTAAGGGTAGTTTCTTGGAAGAAAGAGGAAGGTAATTCATTGGGGAATTTAGAAAAGAAACTAGTGGGAAATTTTGAAATGGGAAATATAAGAAAGACAACATTTTTACCTTGAAATCTACCTACACTGGTGCTAAAAAAAAATAACTACATTGGGAAGTAAGTGTTTACTTGGATAAAAATGTCCATGCTAGTTACCCCAAACTTGGGTAAGTGCTCGGTTTTGTGAACCTGCTTCTTCTTGGTGGTAGCCATCATATCTAAAAATTAGGTAGCATTCCCTTTTTATTAAAATTTTGATATTCCTACCAACATGCTAGTTTTCAAGTTGATCCTTTTGCAATCATGTCAGTCAACTGATTTTCATAATTACAGGAAATTTTTTCTTTTTATACCTTTTATTTTTGTCATTTTTTACTTTTATTTTTATTTGATTTTTTTTTTTTTTTAATAAGGACAAGAAGGAATCAATTCTTCAATAGGTTGGTTTTACCACCTACCAACTCCTTTTCAAATTGCCATTGGACTTGCTGCATAAAATCTCCTTTAGTAAGGGGTTGAAAATATACCTTCAATCTATGCCCGTTTACTAGGAACATAGAATTCCATCCATCAATAGTTTTGATTTCTACCTCTCCATTTTAAACACTTTGACCACCTCATAGGGTCCCATCCAGTGTGTATGGAATTTTCCTTTAAAATGTTTGAATCTCGAATCGTAAAGGAGTACCCAATCACTTGGTTGGAACTAATCCTTATAAATGCACTTTTCATGCCACTTCTTGCACTGCTATTGAACCAAGATGTTCTGTTGAAAAACATCCTTTTGGATTTCCTATAACTCATTTAATTATAGAAGGTGTTTTTGTTGTGCTTTAGAGAGATCTATTCCCAATTGGACTACAGTCTTGAAAGTCTTGATTTGGAATTCTATTGGCAAGAGGACTTGTTTCTTGTACACCAACTCATATGTTGTGTGTCCTGTGTTGTTTCTCCAAGTGGTTCAATAGGCCCATAATTCTTTCGATAATTTGTCAGCCCAATCCTTTCTGTGCATGTTTACCATCTTTGTGAGGATGGACTCAATCACATTATTCGTGGACTCCACCTGACCATTTTCTTGCAGGTGATATGGTGTAGATTTGTTATGTCGTATTTTGTACTGCTCCACCACACCCTATACCAGATTAGAAATAAAATGTGATCCATTGTAAGAAACATTTCTCTAGGCACACCATATCTAGTAAAAAATTCAGTAAAAATAAAATCAACAACTCTTTCAGTAGCAAAAGAAATAGCTTTAGCTTCTATCCATTTTGTAACAAAATCTATAAAAACCAAATTATGCTTTTTATTTGATGATGCAGTATTTATTAGTCCTACGAAATCAATGGCCCATTTTTCAAAAGGCTCAATCTTAGCCTGAGGACATAAAGGAATTTCATTGGTTTGATTAGGCTGGCCAATTCCCTGATAGCTATCACACTTCTTGACATATTGTTTGGCATCCTTAAACAAGGAAGGCCAAAAATATCCAGCTCGTAACACTTTGTATGCAGTCCGCTTATTGGTGAAGTGACCTCAACAAGGTTCATCATGGGAAAATTTTAAGATATCAAACACCTATTGCTCTCTTACACATCTATGGATAATGAGATCTTCTCTGGTGTAAAAGAGGTCAACTTGGATCCAGGAATATGCAGCAGTTTTCTGAATGATATTCTGCTTTTCACGAGCAAATAAGTGAGGTGGTAATTTTCTCGTGACTAAATAGTTAGCTATGTCAGCAAACCATGGAGATTGTGTTGATATAGCAAAAAGATGTTTGTCAAGAAAATCATCATCAATAGGAATTGCTTCACCAGGATTATTTAATCTTGAAAGATAATTTGCTACTACATTTGATTTTCCTAGTCTATCAAGAATAGTAATATTAAATTCCTGTAATAATAGCAACCACCTAGTCAATCTACCACTAGTTAATGGTTTATTCATCAAATATCTTATGGAAGAATGATCAGTATGTACAAAAAATTCATATCCTATAATATAATGTCTGAATTTATTAATGGAAAAAATTAAAGCTAAAAACTCTTTCTCAGTAACCGTATAATTGAGTTCAGCGGGTGACAAGTTTTTACTAATGAAATAAATAACATAAGATTGTTTGCCTTTTTCTTGTCTTAAAGTTTCACCTATAGTAGTATCTGAGGCATCAAAGGAAATATGAAATGGCAAGGACCAGTTTGGTCCTCTCAATACTGGTTCCTGAACTAATTTTTCCTTCAATGTCTCAAAAGACTGTTGGCAAGTTGTGGACCAAGAAAACTCACTATCCTTAGCCAAAAGTCGGAAAGGGGGGTAGCTATCCTTGAGAAATTCTCAATGAATCTCCTATAGTATCCTGCATGTCCTAGAAAAACTCTCACTTCTCTTTGAGTTTTGGGTATAGGAAGACTCAAAATGACTTCTATTTTTGCAGGGTCAACCTGGATACCTTTGTCAGAAATAAGATGGCCAAGAACCACTCCCGCTTTGCACATTAATCTTCATTTCTTGTCACTCAAGGTGAGATGAGATTCTTGGCAATGAAGAAGAACTTTTTCTAGATTCTTGAGGGCTTCCTGAAATGAATCACCAAACACAGAGAAATCATCCATATAGATTTTTACGCATTCAAGGTCAGAAAAAATAGCCAAGACTGCCCTTTGAAAGGTAGTCGGGATATTACATAGCCCAAAGGGAAGCACTCAATAAGCAAATGTATCCCATAGACATGTAAAAGTGGTTCTGTCTTGATCCTCGGGTGCTATTTGTATCTAGTTATATCCCTAAAGTTCTCTAGAAAAGAAAAGTACTTCTTTCTAGCAAGGGTATCGAGTACCTGATCGATGAAAGGAAGGGGGAAGTAATATTTGAGAGTGGATTTATTCAATTCTCTGTAGTCAATACAAATGTGCCATCTCCCATCTTTCGTTGGGACTAATACTAATGGAGAGACCCACTAGCTGTCAGAAATGGGATAGATAAAATCAGCATCTAAGAGCTTTACAACGTCTCTTAGAGCTGGGTTCATTCACCTTTGGGGTTGTCGGATAGGTCAGGCTCCATCCTGAATATAGATATGGTTTGTACAAGTTTTAGGGGGGATGCCTTTCATATCTTCATAACCCAGTGCAAAGGCATCAAGATGGTTTCGCAACAAATTTACAAGTTGTTGTCATTGAGAAGGATCCAAGTTTGAACTGATATACAAGGATTTACCTGGAGTAATCTGAACAAGAGTAGTGTCAGGCTCAAGAGTACACAAAGTTGTCACTAGAGATGGTGATGATGGAGGTAGAGAGTCATATCCTTCCTGAAAATCTAGACTAAAAATCTGACTCAATGGCTCGAAATTAGGCATGGTATCTAGATTGTTTAGGAAGTTTTGAATCACCCTCCTATGAGGACTCAACATTATGATGTATCAAGGAAATAGGCTAAGTCTCCTCATCACTACTATAGTCTAACCATAAAGTGTCTCGGAGCTCCTGAATAGATCTAGCAGGTGGATATACAATGACTTTCTTTCTGGAATCTCCACGGGAAATATACATATCACCAGAACAACATCTGATATAATCAACGGCCGTAGCAAGCCATGTTTGCCCCAAGATCAGGGGATGCCCTCCCACAGGATTCTTTGGCTCAAGCACAATGAAATCTATGGGATATTCCCAAGAATCTAGGGAAATGACCACATCATCCAATACTCCTTCCGACTTGATTTTAGATTTATCTGCCAATTCAAGCATAGTGGGAGTAGGATGAATATGAACCAATCCAAGTTGATCCATAGTTTTCTTGGTGATAACATTAATGGCTGCCCCTAGGTCTATAAGTACATTGGAGACAAGGACATCACCTATCTAAATAGAGACAACAAGGTTTCCGGAGTTGGTATATTTTTCCATGTGCATACATCCTGTCGTTAACTTTGCTGCTCTACCAACAAATTGAATGGTTAGGGGTTCCAATATTCTCCTTCCTGGCTTCTTGAGACAGAGTTCCATAATGATTTTTGTACATATGGGGATCTCTTTGATAGCTTGGAGCAAAGGTACCCTTATAAAAAGGTTCCTAAGCTCAAAAGCTAGGCTAGACTCAAGAATGGGGTCTTTCTTCTCCAAAACTAACCTCTCTGGATAGGGAGGTCGGTTGGAAGAAGATGACAAGGGCTCAGAATGTACAGGGATAGGCTGAATGGTGTCATCTTTTTCAGAATGGTCATGATTTTCCTTTCTCATCGATAATCACCATGGGCTGCTTTTGATTTTTTGAGGTTACTACCTTCCCTTATCTCAATTGGAGATCATTGACTCCAACTGGCATAGTCTGAAATCTAGATGAAGAAAGTGGGGTCATAGAATGGATCATTTGTACTGCTTTATTGTTAGGGTTGGGTAAAGGTTGAGCAGGCAGCTGAGAAGGTAAAAACGGAGGAGGTAATGGTAATGGTGGCATAGGTTGGCTCACCTGAGGTAATGATGTTTGAGGCATTGGGTATGGTGCATATGTAGGAGGGTATGATTGCATAGGTGTAGGATAGAAATGATGTGAATGATGTGAATGGTTTGGCCCTCTCCATCCTTGTTGCCAAGATTGGGAGGGTTGTCCATATTGATATTGATTCCCATGTTGCTAATGCTAAGAGTCACCAGTGTTAGGACGAGAATATGAATGTGCATTACAACCCAAAAAATGTGGTGGATATTCAGGAACCATACCTACACTTACCTGAGGTCAATTTCTTCATGCTCCCATAGCATGCAATGATTCAGCTTTAGGTTGTCCCCCTTCAAGTACATCTTTCAGCCTAGGTATGGAGGGAAATTTATCTGTAGCATGGTTATCTACACAAATTGCACATTTATTAGTTTCTTTAATATCTAGAGGAAATTCTCTTAAAGGATGCTTTCTTCTACATTTAGGACAGAAAATATAAAATAGAAAATAGAAAGTAGATTCAGTTTTTATGTTTTTATTCTGAATTCCTTTACCGAATCTATATTGGTTCCTCAAGAATGTCATGCACAAGTCACAGATCTGATCAAAAGTCTTTTGAGAAATATCCCCTTGTCCTAATAGATTTAAATTATTTCTAGCATCATCAGTGAGCCCACGTAAGAACAAGGTTCTAATGGTACTTGGATCAAATTTGTGCTTTGACCTTTGAAGAATATACAAGAATCTCTCCAAGTAGTCCTCTAAAGTCTCATCATCATTTTGCAGAATAGTAAATATTTCATCTTGAATATCTCTAGTTTTACAATATTCCTGATATTTTGACAAAAACACTCTCTTCATTTGCTTCTAAGAAGATATAGTGTTTCCTCCTAGTCCCATGAACTAGTGGAGTGCTACATCCTTGAGAGTTGTAGGAGACAACTTTAACTTCTAGGCATCAGATGAATAATCATAACTTCTACACAAAATATCAAACACAAATAAGAAAGAGTCTAGATTTTCATATACCTTACCATAAAAATGAGGAAGCGCTGATGGTGAAATGTTTTTCATTTGTACTTGTGTATCAGGATCCATAATCGAGAATCCGAAAGTCGACTGTTTTCTCATTTACTTGATTTTCACCACTTCCTTTTGCACGGTATTTGATATCTGTCATTGTTGTTCTTCCACCCGAACCACTCTCAATAGGCTAAGAAGGCTGACTATGGATTCCAATAGTCCCCTTCTTCCCCTTTATGGGTTGTGTCACACCTGAACCACTACTACTAGGGCCTAGGTGGATTGTTCCTACGTGATGAGTCTGAGTTTTTTTGGACTCTTTGCCTGCAAAAGAAGGCCCAATATGAGTTTTGGTTTCAAATTTCTGAGTGTTTCTTTGGCCCCTAGTGGGCTTCGAACCCTTACCTCTTTTAGGCATTCATTTCAAAAAATGACAAAACGAAATTCAAATAACAACTGCAAGTTTCAAAAACTAAATCGGCACCTATAAATTCCTTCAAACAATAGAAGCACACTGCAAGAAAAAATAATAATTGACTTACCCCTATTGCAAAAATGGAAAATTCTTACCAGTTCAAATCGCCTCCCAGGCAACAACACCAAAATGTTGGGTGTAGGAATTGCACTTGAGAAAACTCCTCAACACTTAATTGTCAACCCAAGGGTTTCATAAACTTAGAGACGAAGCACAGGCAATGCCAGAAATGGTATGAAATTTTCCTACTCCTAATCCTACTTCTTAAAGAAAATTCTTTGCAGAATCAGACAAAAGACAATCAGAAAGGTAATTGACACCAAAGCAACTCTAGTGCTGGAATGTAAAAGACAATTTGCATGTAAATCAAGTAAAGAAATTCCACACAATGGAAACAATCTTAAATGATGGAAAGAAATGTTATGTTCATCTTCAAATGGATGGCTAACAGTGTGACAAGTGGGCCCTTGTAGAATTCTATCTTCCTTCTGATCTTCCTTCCACACAAACAACATATCCTTGCACTGTTGCAATCTGCTTGCACTAGTGTAGGTACAGTATCTCTGTGCAAAAGTATATGTGAGCTTCCTTACTAAATACTTATGTCTTAGTGAAGGTGCTCTATGCCTCAAGGCTTAAAGCACATTGTTTCTGTGACAAGAGACCAGCTCTTGCACTGAGGCGGAGCTTTCTTCACCTAGTTTCCAAATTACTTTCAAAAGGACTGAAAGATGTGCTGAAGAAGAATTGAAACTGTAAATGAAATTCTGAAGTAAATTATCTATGAAAAAGGAAATGCTTCAATCCATTAAACCTTGCAAAGCAAATAAACTTCATTAAATAAAAGCACTTCAAAAGAATCAAACAATAGTCTAAGTGTTTTGCATGTGTTAACTAACTTTAATAATCCATTCAAAATGTGTATGTTCTTTGCAATTATAATATGTTTATGGTAATTTTATGCAACTGCTTCCAGATCCTGTAAATATTTACTTCTAATACTAAAGACAATTACTGAGTTAATGATTCATTCACTTGCGAAATAACTGGAAATAATATGCAGGTAAGTGATTCACTGTTCGCTGCAAATGAATGATTAAACCAAAGTGTAGGCAACCACATGCATTGTTGTAGGAAAGAGTTCCTTGCACGATCTGATCGAAAACGAGTTAAAACATAGATTGAGAGTAGAGGAAACACAAGAAAGATATTTCATAAACAAATTAAACACAACTAACTCTCAAACCACAAATCCATTTCACACGTTAGCTACAAAAGATATTTTAAATCAGAACTTGAAAAATAATGGTTAAAACTATAACATTACATAGCTGCAAAAGAAATATCCACACCATATTTCTGAATAACGAAAGTGAGAGGGCTAAACAAGTTGGGTTGGCTGGGCCCTAGCCAAACCATCTCGTTCCCCTTCTAAGGAAAGAAAAATCTCAGCAATTCAAATATACATCAAAGATAAATTAGATGTTGTGTATGCAAATCATGGTAGTTCTCTTGTATTACTCGATTCTAAAAATATACATAATAGAGTAGTCCAACCTAGAGCTGAGGCGATAACCAGATTACGTAAAACAAAATTACAATTGATGGTTCACTAGCTTATTCCTATCTATGATCTATATCTTAAGCATTTGATCTCTAGCTGTTTGGAATTTGAGTGCACGAACAACACTGAAGAGTATGAAGCACTCATCTTGGGCTTACAAAAGGACATTGACCTTAATTTTTCCATCCTGAAAGTGGTAGGTGACTCAGAACTTATGGTGTGATAGGTATGTAACACCATACATTATGTGTCACCTCATCTTAGAGGCTATCAACAAGAGGTATTGCGTCTTATTTCACATCTACAAGATTTCAATATTATTTTTGTTCCAAGAATGAGTAACACAACTACGGATGTATTAGGAAATGTCACTGTTAGGTTGTCACCATTGAGGGATGAGTTTTCTATTGAAATTATTTATAAGCCTTCCATCCCTAACAATATCACTAATTTACACATTTTTTATGATGAGCAGTAGATACTGTGCTTGATGGATAACAATGACATATTTAAAGATGCATCGATCGATGAGAACGAGCATGAAAAGGAATTGCAGGATGCAACCAGTGTAAGCAAAGGAAACCTCAACCCCAAGGGTGTGGTATCATTGGAAAAACTGTATGACCTGTAGAATCACTTCTAGGGAACGGTCAATGCTAAGCCCCATAGTTCCACACTGTTGCATGAGCAGATTAACTTGCTAACTGATAAGGATCTAAAATATCTCAATCTTGGTACTTGTTGCACACCATAAGAGCAGCAAGCCTTTATCCACTTACTCAAGCAGTACTGTGATGCGTTTGCATGGATGTACGATGATCTTAAGACATGTGACACGTGAATCATCTAGAAGTCCAGGGAGATCTACCTGTGTGTAGATTTCCAAAATCTCAATCATGCCTCGGACAAGGAAAACTACCCCATGCCATCCATGGAAAAAATATTACAAATAGTTTTAGGGTCTGAAATTTTTTTTTGTTAGATGGTTATTCCTATTGATCTAACGATGATATGAGGTTGTCATTAATGTCAACCAAAGAAGCATCAAGGATGACCCTGAACTTCCATGGCACATTAGGCATCATCATTCATGGTTTCTCATCTCATAGCCATTATAGGAATACTCCACTCAAAAATATAATTCTATCAGTATATAGCCCTCGTTGTAATGCCTCACGGTTTGTAACTTATTCAATATTGAATTTAGTAACACCAATTAGTGGGCTAAAACCCCATGGGTGTTGGGTGCAAGAATTGCGCTTGAGAAAACTCCTCAACACTTAATTGTTAACCCCATGGTTTCATAAACTTAGAGATGAAGTATAGGCAATGCCAGAAATGGTATGAAATTTTTCTACTCCTAATCTTACTTCTTAAAGGAAATGCTTTGCAGAATCAGACAGAAGACAATTGGAAAGGTAATTGACACCAAAGCAACTGTAGTGTTGAAATGTAAAAGATAATTTTCATGTAAATCAAGTAAAGAAATTCCACACAATGGAAACAATCTTAAATGCTGGAAAGAAATGTTATGTTTATCTTCATATGGATGGCTAACAGTCTGACAAGTGGGCCCTTGGAGGATTTTGTCTTCCTTCTGATCTTCCTTCCACACAAACAACCTGTCCTTGCACTGTTTCAATCTACTTGCACTAATGTAGGTACAATATCTCTGTGCAAAAGTATATGTGACCTTCCTTACTGAAGAATTATGTCTTAGTGAAGGTGCTCTAAGCCTTAAGGCTTAGAGCACTCTGTTTCTGTGACAAGAGACAAACTCTTGCACTGAGGCAGAGCTTCCTTCACCCAGTTTCCAAATTACTTTTTAAAGGACTAAAAGATGTGCTGAAAAAGAATTGCAACTGTAAATGAAATTCTGAAGTAAATTGTCTATGAAAAAGGAAATGATTCAATCCATTAAACCTTTCAAAGGAAATAAAATTCATGAAATAAAAGAATTTTAAAAGAATCAAACAGTAGTCTAAGTGTTTTGCATGTGTTAACTAACTTTAATAATCCATTCAAAATTCTTATGTTCTTTGCAAGTATAATATGTTTATGGTAATTTTATGCAACTTCTTCCAGATCGTCTAAAGATGTACTTTTAATACTGAAGACAATTACTAAGTTAATGATTCATTCACTTGTGAAATAACTGGAAATAATATGCAGGTAAGTGATTCATTGTTCAATGCAAACGAATGATTAAACCAAAGTGTAGGAAACTGCATGCACTGGTGCAGAAAATAGTTCCTTGCACGATCCGATCGAAAACGATTTAAAACAGAGATTGAGAACAAAGGAAGTGCAAGAAAGATATTTCATACACAGCTAACTCTCAAACCCCGGATCTGTTTCACACGTTAGATACAAAAGATATCTTAAATCAGAACTTGAAAAATAATGATTAAAACTATAACATTACACAGTTGCAAAAGAAATATCAACACCGTCGTTTTGAATAACGAAATCAAGAGGGGTAAACAAGCTGGGTTGACTGGGCCCTGGCCAAACCAGCTCATTCCTCTTCTAAGGAACGAAAAAGCTCAACACTTCAAGTATACATCAAAGATAAATTAGACATTGTGTATGCAAATCATGGTAGTTCTCTTGTATTTCTCGATTCGACAAATATACATAACAGAGTTGTCCAACCCTAGAGCAGAGGCGATAACTAGATTACGTAAAACAAAATTATAATGACGGTTCGCTAGCTTACTCCTACCTCTGATCTATATCTAATATATCTTTTCAGCTCTATCCATTTTCACTAATTACAGACCTTTCTTGTTCAAGCCCTTCGGCTGAATAGACTTAGAAACCGAAATTACAAACTTGGCCAGCAATTATAATACACCTACTACAAAGAAAGCATTTGATCTCTAGCTGTTTGGAATTTGAGTGCACGAACAACACTGTAGAGTATGAAGCACTCATCTTGGGCTTTCAAAAGGACATTGACCTTAATGTTTCCATCCTGAAAGTGGTAGGTGACTCAGAAATTATGGTGTGATAGGTATTTAACACCATACATTATGTGTCACCTCATCTTAGAGGCTATCAACAAGAGGTATGGCGTCTTATTTCACATTTACAAGATTTCAATATTATTTTTGTTCGTAACCTAACTTTGGAAAATATTCCCTGATTGCGCGCCACCTGTTATCCTGCTTCAATTCATCAGTAACTAGACTCAGAGTCAAGGATTTAGGCCCATCCTCATGGAATATTTGGCTTCTCGGAAATCTCGGATAGTCTTCGTGGCAGTGCAGGAATCTACCTACACTAGTCACACTCATTCATAATTAATACTAAGTTCCATCATTACTCTAGGAAATTAATATGAGTTACAAGAAGTATGTAAATAGGCATGAAATTCATATAAAATGATTAATAAATTGTTGTAATAAATCTTAATATAAAATAGGAGCATGTGCAAGAATGGGTAACTTTCTTGTACTAATGTAGGAAAGAAGGGTCTTTTATTGAGATAAAACAGAGGTTGATTTTGATGGAAATGGGGTAGAAAATAGGGCAATTTAGGATAGCAACAATGGGGTTGTGGCATGGCATTTATCATTGACTTTGGTCATTTAATAGTGAATAATTCATAATTTTTTAAGCTCCTAAAATCCCTCCTACATTCTTTATAGAAGCCCCTCTCCACTCTATAAAATGAAATCTCATATATCCTCCAAAAGTAGTGATCGTGGAATTTTCGCTATAACATTATTTCTGAAAAGTCTTAGGTTTGAAATTAAAACCCATTTGAGCTGAAATATTGATGAACATAGTGACCGAATTTCAGATCTTGGTTCGTTATATTTTCAGAGATATGATCTGTGGAAGTTAGGGTTTTTGCAGGCTCCCGAATTTCACCTCAAAGAGGTGACCTTGGGAAAATTGTCATAACTCTCTCTCTGAAAAGTGAACTGGCAGATATTGCATGGAATGTAGTTTTCTGTGTATCAATTTTAGAGCCGAAGGAAGAAACAGTGACACGTGGCACGCCATACAAGTTCACTCTACTAAACTAGTCCATAATTAGGTCATTGTGAGAGATTGGGCATAAATTTTCCTTGAAGAATCCAAATTGGGTTAGACCTGTGGCATTGGAAAGGAGACTTAGAGGGCTACTACAAGACCGAAGATCACATATTGGGGATCTGAAATCACATAGATACATCAGATTCAATATCTCACCCTAGAAGGCAAGAAAAATACTAGATCAAGTGTTGTCAAAGGGTGCAAAGGACCATACTTTCTAGGGCAACAAAGAGCAAGGTGCAACAAAATGATGCAACAGAGGTAAGCTCCAAGTAAGTATCTTTTGTATATGCATTTTTCATCTCTTAATTGCATTAGGTTCTTTGTATTCTAATTTGTTGTTTTTGTTTAGCACTGACATATGCTCTGTAGGATGAGGTAAATTTTGCTATTATCATGATATGGGTATTTCCTTGAAGACTTTTTGCAGGTATAATATATTCATCAAGAGAAGACTCAATGCATAATCTAATGTTTTGAAGGGTGAGAAATGGTAGTATGACAAGAGCAACAATCAAGGCATAGAACAACAATAAGAAGTTCACCACATGAAGTCTTCAAGTGGGCAGCACTGCATACAGTCATTGTAAAAGTGTCATTGTACAGAGTCATTGTAAAAGCATCATTGTAAAAGTTGTACAAGTGTCCATTTGCCAAGAGTTGAAGAAGTAGTGTCGGGAGGTATAGGATCATAATTACATGGTTATGTCATAGTTTGGGTTATGGTATAGTGTGTTTTCTTCTTCTATATCATTCTATATCAGTGTAAAGTGGACCATTTTCCCTGGTACGGGAGTCCATTCTTATTTTATTCTTTTATAGTGTGGTAGGGTGGTGCATGAAGTCACCAATGGATTCAAGCCTATGAAAACTCTAGGGTGGTAGGGTGGTTCTAGGGTGAATTGTAGCTTATTGGGTGTTGGGGCATCCATTCAGTTGACTACTGAAGAATCTCGAGCATTGGAGCGTGCATCGAGTGGGAGCTTGAGAAGAATACTTTTCTAGATTCTAGAAATTTGGAGCTTTCTTTTCAATTGGAGTTGAAGATTAAAGAATTATTAGAAAAGCATTCAGGTGGTTTTTGTCTCGGAGGGGGTTTCCACCTTAAAACTGTGTGCATTTGTGTTCCTTTTGTTTACTGCTATCATTGTACAAACACTAATAATAATTGAACATTAACTAATGCTCTGAAATATTAATAATAATACTAATTGAAAGGAATATTGATTTGACCCCCCCAGTATCTCCAACAATTGGTATCAGAGCTTGGTTCCTTTAATATTAGTTTAACAAATGGAAGGAGATCATGTAGCATACCAAAAATGGTGTAC
Organism: Pinus taeda; assembly: GCA_000404065.3. Taxonomy (NCBI): domain Eukaryota; kingdom Viridiplantae; phylum Streptophyta; class Pinopsida; order Pinales; family Pinaceae; genus Pinus; species Pinus taeda. The sequence goes on along the minus strand of APFE030318125.1, from coordinate 102,431 downwards.
CTCTATTCAATGAAAATAATTATGCGCTCTAGAAAGGAAGAATGGAGGTCTATCTTTTGGTGCAAGGTTACAAAGTATGGGACACTATTCAAAATGGCTTTACACCAACTGCGGATGAACAAGGTAATGTGGTAAATGATGCAAAAGAAAAGAATATTATTATCAGTGGAATTATTGAATCTGGTTATCATAAGGTGTTGGGTTGCAAAACCGCCAAAAATATATGGGACAAGCTTGAGAATATTTATGCATGTGACTCAAATGTCAAAGAAGCAAAGATTCAAATCTACAGAGAAAAATTTGAGCAAATCAAAATGAAATAAGATGACAACATTGTTGCATACTTCCAACACGTTAATGAAATAACCAACACTCTAGAAGGATTGGGAGAGCTTGTTGACGAGAAGACTATTCTATGAAAGATTCTTAGAATGTTACCAGGAATATTCAAACCAAAGGTATCGATCTTAAAATAAAATGAAAATATGGCCAAACCCAGTAAAGAGGAATTACATGGAGTTCTCATAGCATATGAAATGAGCCTTGATGAAGAAGAGGGTACGTCACATCTAGAAATTACTTTCGCTGCGTCTAAGAAAACCAATAAGGACAAACAACCTTCAAAGGCAAAGCCCTGCACCTATAAGTGTGAAGAAAAGGAAGATGATGAAGAAGGTTTTTTAAATGGAGAATATGCTTACTTTATGAGAAAACTAAAAATTGGTAAGGGAAGATTCAAAGGTAAACTTCCATTGATATGTTTCGGTTCTGGTGAGGTTGGGAATTTCGCAGCAAAATGTCTGAACAGAAGTGATGGAAACTCAAAAGGAAAGAAAGGCTTTAAGAAATTCAACAAGCAAGGCAAGAAGAAAGGATTCAAAAGGAACTTGCTCTCTAAAGAAGATATGTTATCATTCGATGAAGATAGTGACAGTGAAGAAGAAGTCAATGAGAGAGTATTGTTTATGGCCAAGCACAATAAACAAGAGGTATCAAACAACAAAGAAGAAGGGTTGACCATAGAAGAAATTTCTAAGGAGGCAATCAAGCTTATAAAAGAGCTCAAGCCTGAGAAGATCTGTTCCAATACTCTTGAAGAACAAGTGAAAAAGTCTCAAAATTGAAGTTGAAGAACACAAATCTATTAAAGGGTCACTTCAAAAGAAGTTGGAAGAAAGCAACCGAGAAAGGGAAGCATTAGAATTTGAAGTAGTCTCGCTGTGTAAGGAATTGAAGAAGGGAAACATTGTCCAAATCTATGCCAATAGCTCAAGGGCATTGGAGGAACTTATCAATGATCAATGATCTTACAACAACATAACTGGCCTCAGTTACAAAAAAGAAGCAGGACCTTCTACAACAAAATACAATGAACCTATGAGATTTGACAGGAATGTAGACTTCATTGTACAAGATTCATAAGAACAACCTTGGAAGACAATTCCCCAATGAATATTTGCATCTAGATACCAACATATTTTTCATGGATATTGTTATTCATGTGGAAAATTTGGTCATAAAGCTATAGAATGTCGTACATACCCTAGGAACGAATACAATTCCAGGAGATCTATCAAATACAAACCTCCCAGGGCTCAACAAAACATCAATAGATTTGAACATTTAAGAAATAATATTGAATGTTACAAATGTCGAAACTTTGGACACATAGCCAGAGACTGCAGAATTGAAAATCCTCCAGAAGAATCTTCAAAGCCACAAAATGAACGAAAATGGAAGAACAAGAAGACTAATAGATGTGCTCTCACTCTCAAGGCTCAAAACAACAAATATGTGTGGTATGTTGATAGTGGTTGCTCAACGCATGTGATTGGAGATAGAAAGAAATTTGTATCTTTGAAAGAGAATATCGTGTCCTTTGGAAATGATGGATCTTCCTATGTTATAGGATCAGGTACCGTCAGTCTCGGAAGTTAAGATTCTCTAGCCAAGAATGTTCTATTGGTTGAAAATATGAACCACAATCTACTCAGTGTTGGACAAATGTGTGATAAAGGACACACAATGCTACTCAACTCCACTAAATGTGAAATCAGGAAAGACAGGTATGGTAAAATTGTGGCTACTGCAAGTCAAGCTCCAAACAACATATATGTTCTAGATGAAGCAACTAAAGCATGTCTACTAGCTAAAGAAGATGAAAGATGGTTATGGCACAAATTAATGGGTCACATAAACTTTGACAATCTTGTCAGGATAAGAAAAAAGGAAGCAGTACAAGAAATGCCAAAAATATCAAAACCTTCCAACACACTATGTGAGGCCTGTCGGCACGGCAAGCAGACAAAATTCGATTTTAAAACAAAAGAACACTTTGCATCACATCCATTGGAATTGATTCATACTTATCTATGTGGTCCTATTAGAACAAAAGGTTTAGATGGAGAATTATATTTCATGTTAATGATAGATGACTATGCCAGGATGACAACTATCAATTTCCTAAAGAAAAAATCTGAAGCATTTGAGTGCGTTAAGATCTACAAGGAGTTGGTCAAAAATGAACCTGATTTGAAAATAAAGTGTCTAAGATCAGATAATGGTGAAGAATTCACTTCCAAATTATTTCGGAAATACTGTGATGAAAATGGAATAAAAAGAAAATTTTCAACAGCACAAACACCTCAGCAAAATGGAGTTGTTGAAGGAAAGAATAGAAACGTATAGGAAATGGGTAGAACAATGTTGAAGGACTCAAAATTGGATGAAAAATTTTGGGTTCAAGCAATTGATACGACAATCTTCATTATCAACAGAAGTATTCTCAGAAATAATTGCAAGAAGACCCCATATCAATTATGGAAAGGAAAATTGGCTAATGTAAAATATTTCAGAATCTTCGGAAGAAAATGTTATATCAAAAGAGAAGATCAAAAGTTGGGTAAGTTTGAATCACGTATTGAGAACTTATCTTTGTTGGTTACTCACACAAAAGAAAGGCCTATAAATGTTATAATCGAAGATGAAAATAGATAGTGGAGAGCATAAATGTTACATTTTACGAAGATGGTGTTCTAACGAATAATGATGAGGATCTAGAATCTTTGAAACTTGAGACAGAGACTGAAAAAGGTACAGATAAAATTCTAGAACAAGAAGGAATTGTCAACTAGGAAGAAGTAAATAATGATAAACAAGATATATAAGAAGAACAACAAGAAGCTCCTCAAAAGAGAACAAAAGAATGGATTCAAAATAGCCATCCATCAAATAAAATCATTGGTAACATAAATGAAGGAATTGGAACAAGAAAAGGTCAACAACTTCGATCATTACAACAAGCTCATTGCTTTTCTAGCAAACATTGAGCCTAGTAGTTTTTAGGAAGCCAGCTAGAATGAACATTGGGTATCAGCTATGAATGAAGAATTGGATCAAATCGAGAAGAATAACACCTAGGAATTAGTTCCATGACCAAAAGGTAAAAATGTCATTGGGACTAAATGGGTGTTTAAGGACAAATTGAATGAAGATGGACAGGTTACCAGAAACAAAGCAATATTGGTTTGCAAAGGCTATGCACAAGTGGAAGGAATTGATTTCAACGAAACATTTGCACCAGTTGCCAGAATTGAAGCCATCTGGATGTTTCTCGCCTATGCATGTTCAAGAAAAATAAAGGTCTACCAAATGGATGTTAAGTTAACATTTCAGAATGGCGAATTAGAAGAAGAAGTTTAAATCAAACTACCTGAAGGTTTTCTACTATCAGAAAAAGAAGACTATGCTTGTAGGTTAAAGAAGGCTCTGTATGGTCTCAAACAGGCTCCCAGAACATGGTATGATCATCTTGATGGACATATATGTCAACAAGGGTTCAAGAAAGGTATTGCTGATAGCAATATTTACGTACAAATAGATAAAGATAATTTAACAATCATTGAGGTATATGTGGATGATATAATCTTTGATAGCAATGATGATCGACTAAGTAGGAACTTTTCTACAAATATACAAAGTGAGTTCAAGATGACTTTACTTGATGAGTTGACATACTTCTTAGGGTTTCAAATATCTCGGCAAGAGAAAGGAATATTTATATATCAAGCCAAGTACATCAAGGAAATGCTCGGGAAATTCAAAATGGAAGATTTCAAACTCGTCCTTACTCTGATGGTAACAGGTTGCAAATTGAACATAGACAACACATCTAATGATGTGGATCAGAGGTTGTACAGATCTATGGTTAGTAGTCTTCTATATGTAACAGCCTCCTGACCAGATGTTATGCAAGCAGTTGGACAAGCAGCAATATTCCAAGAAACATCAAAGGAATCACATATTATTGTCATCAAAATAATTCTTCGATATCTAAAGGGCACAATAGAATATGGCTTGTGGTATCCCAAGGGCAACAATCTCATTATTCAAGCCTTTACAGATGCAGATTAGGTAGGAAGTATTGATGATCGTAAGAGTACTAGTGGAGCAACATTATATCTAGGTGGTTGTCTAGTATCATGGTTGAGCAAAAGCAAACCTCAATCTCATTATCTATAGCAGAGGCAGAATACATTGTAGCGACAACTTGTTGTACTCAAGTCCTTTGGATGAAATAAAATTTGCAAGATCTTCAAGTACAATTCAATGAGCCTATTCCCATATTCTGTGATAACACCAGTGCCATGAGCATCTCCAAGAATCCTGTCATGCATTAAAAACCAAAACACATTCCGATTAAATATCATTTTGTTAGAGAAAAAGTCGCTGAAAAGAATATCAAACTTGAATATGTTGGTACAAAATAACAAATCATTGATATCTTCACTAAACCTTTACCTCGTGGAGCATTTGAATATCTTCGCCAGAAGCTTGGGATTCTCCCAAGTTCTCATTAGATTTTCCTTATTCAGAAAATAAAGCAGGAGTGGAAGTGTGTATAGGTCCGCAGGATGGTTGTGTGTCAGGGGGAGTTACCCTTTTCCATTGATGTCAAAGGGGTAGAGAAGGTAGTAGGAAGAGGTGCCCTGATCGTAGGGGGGAGTACTTGTGTTGCCAGCAATGCCAAAGGGGGAGATTGTTGATCCAAAGATGATCTAAGGTTGTCATTGATGTCAGCTCAAGTAGCACCAAGGATGGCCCTCAACTTCCATGGCACATTGGGAATCATCATTCATGGTTTCTCATCTCATAACTATTATAGGAATACTCAACTCAAAAATATCTTTCTATCGGTATATACCTCTCCTTGTAATTCCTCATAGTTTGTAAGTTATTCAAGATTGAAGTTAGTAACCCCAGTTAGTGGGCTAAAAACCCATGGGGTTGTGGCATGGAATTTATCATTGATTTTGGTCATTGAGTAGTCAATAATTAATCATTTTTTAAGCTCCTAAAACCCCTCCAACATTCTCTATAGAAGCCCCTCTCAACTCTATAAAAAGAAATCTCATATTTCCTCCAAAGGTAGGGATCGTGGCAGTTTCACTATAACGTTATTTATGCGAAGTATTAGATGTTGATATTAAAACCCATTTGAGCCAAAATTTTGATGAACGTCGTGACCAAATTTCAGATCTTGGTTCGCTATATTTTCAAAGATAGGATCTGTGGAAGTTAGGGTTTGTGTAGGCTCCAAAATTTCATCTCAAAGAGGTGACCTTGGGAAACACGTCATGACTCTCTCTCTGGAAAGTGGATTGAAATTCTGTAAAAAGTGGCGAATAGTGCACGGACTGTAGTTTTCTATGTATTAATTATAGATTTGAAGGAGGAAACAGTGACACGTGGCATGCCGTACAATTTTTCTCTACTGAACTAGTCCATAATTAGGTCATTGTCAGAGATTGGGCATAACTTTGCCTTGAGAATCCAAATCAGGTTAGACCTGTAGAATTGGAAAGAAGAATAAGAGGGATACTATAGGATAGAAGATCACATATTGGGAATCTGAAATGTTAGAGATACATTAGATTCAATATGTGATCCTAGAAGGCAAGAAAAAAACTAGATAAAGTGTTGACAAGGGGTGCAACGGACCATACTTTATAGGGGATCAAAGAGCAAGGTGCAGCAAAATGATGCAGCATAGGTAAGCTCCAAGTAAGTATCCTCTGTATATGCATGTTCATCTCTTAATTTCATTAGGTTCTTTGTATTCTAATTTGTTGTTTTTGTTTAGCACTAACATATGCTCTGTACGATGAGGTAAGTTTTGCTATTACCATGTCATGAGTATTTCCTTGAAGAACTTTTGCGGGTATTATATATTCATCAAGAGAAGACTCAATGCATAATCTAATGTTCTGAGGAGTGAGAAAGGGTATCATGACAAGAGTAGCAATCAAGGTGCAGAACAACAACAAGAAGTTCACCACATGAAGTCTTCCAGTGGGCAGCACTGCATACAGTCATTGTAAAAGTATCATTGTACAGAGTCATTGTAAAAGCATCATTGTAAAATTTGTACAGGTTTCTATCTGCCAAGAGTTAAAGAGGAAATATGGGGAGGTCTAGGATCATCTTAGGTGGTTGTGTCATACTTGGGGTTATGGTCTAGTGTGTCTTCTTCGTCTACATCATTCTATATCACTGTAAAGTGGACCATTTTCCCTGGTACGGGAGTCTTTTCCTCCTTTATTCTTCTATAGGGTGGTAGGGTGGTGCTAGGCTGGTGCATGAAGTCACCAACAGGTTCAAGCTTGTGAGCAATTCAGGGTGGTAGGTTGGTGCTAGGGTGAATTTAGCTCATTGGGTGTTGGGGCATCTGTTCAGTTGACTATTGAAGAATCTCGGGCGTTGGAGCATCCATCCAGTGGGAGATGGAGAAGAATTCTTTTCTAGATTCTAGGAAGTTGGAGCTTTCTTTTCAATTGGATTTGAAGATTAAAGAATTATTAGAAAAGAGTTTAGGTAGTTTTTGTCCCAGAGGGGGTTTTCACCTTAAAAACCGTGTGCATTTGTGTTCCTTTTGTTTACTGTTATGATTGTACAAGCACTGATAGTAATTGAAGATTAACTAATGACCTGAAAGATTAATAATAATACTAATTGAAAGGAATACTAATTCACCCCCCCAGTATCTCCAACAATTCTGAATACTATCAGGTTCTAGTTGCAGAGCTTGACATGCTTAAAACCACATTCTGAATGAAGTGGGGCACGTTCACATTCAGACGAATGCCATTTGGACTAATAAATGTTGGTGCAACATTCTAGCATGCTATGGACATCACTTTCTACATACTCATTAAATGGAGTGTAGTGGTTTATCTTGACGATGTAACAATGTTCTCCAAATAAAGGTCAGACCACATACACCACTTAAAGAATATTTTTGAGTGACGTCGCAAGTACGGGATATCCTTAAATACTAAGAAAATTATCTTTGTGGTGTCTAAGGGTAATCTCTTGGGCCACGTCATTGCTAATATTAGGATTAAGGTAGACCCAGGCAGGGTTAGGACAATCACGCAAATTCCCTTCCCAATGAATAAGAAGGCCATCCAGTCTTTCTTGGGGAAAATCAATTTCCTCCACAAGTTCATCTCTGACTATGCCCATATTGTCAAACCAATATATGAGATGGTGAAGAAGGATGCAGTCTAGAAATGGAATAAAAGGGAAAATGATGCATTTTCCAGTATTAAGCAATTTATAGAAAAATCATCGACATTGAACATCCTAGACTTCAACAAATATTTCTTGCTCTAAAATTTTTCTTTTTATACCTCTCTTGTTGTTGTACTCACTCAGAAGGATGGTTTGAATAATGACAGGCCTATATCCTTCATGAGCGCAAGTTTGCAAGGACCAGAGATTAACTACCCCACCATGGAAAAACATGCTTATTCAATATACAAGGAGGTATATCATTTTTGGCCCTATCTATTGAAAAACCATTTTGTTATATTTGTCCTGCACCCAACAATCAAATCACTGCTTGTTCAACAAGAGTTAGGTGAAAGGAGAGTGAAATGGATGACTGGGTTGCAAGAATATGATATAGAAATCAGGCTAGTTCACATAATCAAGGGCCATCATCTTTGCTGACTAGAAAAAGAAGTAGTAAATGCGAAGGAGGAAGAAGAAGAGATTTCAAGATGGGAGCAAGAAATTGAGATGTATAACATTGAGAGAGCCTCCCCCACTACAAGCACAAACTCTTGGTACATGGATGTGCGCCAATACCTTGAGCACAACATAGTGCCCTCTCACTCTTTTTCATGGCAGAAGTAGGCACTTAGACTTAAAGTATTAACTTATCAGTTGGTGCATTGGGTGTTGTTTAGAAAGCACCACAATGGAGTATTGCTTCGGTGTTTGGAAGCACACGATTCAGAAAAGGTATTACGTGATCTCCACGATGGAATAGCAGGAGGACACTTTGTAGGAAACATCACAACACATAAAGTTATGTGGGCCCGATTTTACTGGCTTACAATATTCAAATATGTGCATGATTACGCCCGCAAGTGTCTGGTCTGTCAAAGGTGTGTTGATAGAAACAAGAATTCAGCCTCCCCACTACAGCCCATTACAATTGAAGAACCTTTTCGATAGTGGGGCTTGGAAATTATTGGGGAAATTGTCTCGCATTCATCAAAGTAGCACCGCTACATCTTAACTGCCATAGATTACTTCACGTGGTGGACAAAAGTAGTTATGCTCAAACAAGTGAATGATTAATAAGTCATCAACTTTATGCAACAAAACATCATTTCACTAGAATCATATCAAGAGGTGGTTTGACAAGAAGATTATAGGGAAAAACAACTTTAGTGTGGGTGACTTAGTCTTAAAGTGGGATAAATCCCACAAGGACAAAGGAAAACATACTAAGTTTCAGTTCCTATGGATTGGGCCATTCATAGTGCACAAAAAGCTTGGCCACCACACTTATTGTCTCCAATCACTTGATGGGAATATTGACTCTCTCATTTTCAATGGCCAAGACTTGAAGCAATATTTTCAATGAAAATATGGGGTTGTGCCCTACACTGTGTACATAGTATTTTCTTTGTTGTTTTTTTGTTTATTTGAATTTTTCTTTGGTTTCCGTTACATGAATAAGTGTTTTTCATGAATATGTCATGACTTCTAAGTATGTTTGTGGCCAAAATATACAAGAGTCTTGTGACACTTCCGCATTTGGCTAGCCTTCCTTCTGTCTTCCCAAATTTGGCTACATATTTTGGCTGATGACATTTTGACGGAAAATACGATCTATCTGTAAGGAGAGTTTGGTCCAACCATGAAACCATGTATATTTTGGAACCCTCATGCCTATACTCGGTTTTCTTCTTTGGTGTTTTCAAGCTTATCCAACTAGTAGAAACGAAGAAGGGGAAAAAACTAAACAAGAAAACCTAAATCAGAGGTCTCTACATGCTTCTCTGAAGGAGCAACCTCTTCTACTCTCCATAAGTTGAGATCCCTCTTCTTCCCAAAAATAAATAATTGTCAATGAAAAGTACTCTTTAAATAAATAAAGGTGAAAGAAGAGAAAGGATTCTTGTGCAGAGAGGTGAAGCAAGAAACTTTGTCAGGGTACTATCCAGGCTCGCTAGCAGCAAATAAATGTTTGTGTCTGTATGTGACTCTGCCAGGGTACTGCCCAAGCCTACTAGTAGCGGCGAAACACCAGAAATGAAAAATTATACTATGAAAATCTTAAGCTTGTGAGCTACACTACCCTTCCTAACTCGAAACATTGTGATTATGTTGAATATTATGTTGTGTTCAACTAAGAAGGTATAGAGGGGACCATGTCTGTTTGTAGGGTAAGTGGGAAGACCAAAGTAATATGCATGATGAATCAATACTCCCTAAAGAACCAAGGCCCTAAACATAAGAAGTTAGCCAAGACAAAGAAGTTAGAGTTCAACCAGTATGTCGCCAAGTGTTGTAACTGCTACAACACCCTCCAAAATTTTGGCTTACACTCAATTTCAAAGCCTTCCTTGGTATTTTTCATTGTTGTTTCAAACACTAGAGCTCATTTCATTGGCTTTATTGTAGTGCTTTGGTCTCTTTTGCATGATGGTTTAACTGTCATCTTTTGGGATGTTTGGCTGTCATGTAATGTTTACAAGTCTATTATGATGGTTTCAAAGGTTGTTCTTTGTGTATATGAGTTGGCGCAACCATGTAAACATCTTTCGCATCCATACGCAAAGCCTTGAGCATTTTCGCATAAGTGTCGTCATGGTCGTCCTAAAGCCTATCTTAAGTGTTGCACTTGTCATATCTTGTCGTGAGGTAGTCATAGAGAGGGAAATACTTTGTTCATGTGTTCTGATAATCTATGTTGTTGTGTCATCAAAGTATATTAAGTGTGTGATCACAGTCAAGGTTCATCATAGTTCATCACTTATCCCACACATCGCCATTTTTGGAAAATCTTCCCGACTGAGAAACTTAGCTTCATTGAACCCAAACTAAATTGCACACTAAGCAGTCTCAGCCCTCTAATCTATGAAATTTCTACTTGGAACTACACAATGTGGAGTCCCTGTCCCCCCAGGGCTACTTCTCTACACAATTCCTCTATCTAGCTCCTGACCTTGGCCCCTAGAATTATGCGGTTATGTATACTAACTTGCCTTAAACTATTCACTTCGCATCTTCAACCCTAAATATTTTCCATTGACTGATAAAATTGTGTAATACACAAAATTCCACCCTCGTTTGACATCCAAAACTACAAAGTTGGATTTCCCAGTGTCCTTCCCCTCAACCAGACCCCACTACCTCTAGAAACTGCACAGTCCTGCCCTTCAATCCTCCCTGAGTTGTGCATTACATAGTCTCAAAGCCCAATCTCTTTCTCTAATTGCTAGAACTACGCAATGAGTAGTCATTAAGCCCCTCTTCCCAGCTTTTCACTTGTCTCGGGATTAGTTGATGGATAAAAATGCATCATCTTAGACTAGGGGGCTTTTTAATTCATGCCGTCTCTTCATGAGTGAATTGCAGGCATAGGTATACTATCATGTCATGGCAAGATGATAGAGAAGGAGAAGAAGGAGGGAAGCATGCCTAAATACTTTATTGTAGCTAAACTCTCAAGTGGATCAACCAAGAGAAAAAGAAGGGACACACAAGTTTTCAACAACCTTCCAAGACTAAAGATCATTGAAGATTCCACTTCACCAAGCCATGCGAAGGTGAAGAGAAAGCATATCCAAGAAGACATCCAACACTTAATAGAAACAATGACTTGACATTTCCACACCATCAACTAGTCCATGTCAGTAGTGCCATGTCATGTCATTTCATAAGTGGTCATATGCCACATCACTATTGTTACCATGTATATTGTATTCAAATGTATTGTAAAGTGGAAGTCGAAAGGGCACACATGTAATGTAAAGAGTCATGTAAATTGAAAAGTCATAGAAATTCAAATAGTCATGAGGTTAGTCAAAGAGTCACCCTTGGTTATATATACTCCCTCATTGTATGATGGCTCCTCCTGCAAGGCATTAGAGAGATAAATTGGTTCTTTGAGGAGCAAGAAGTGGCTCCAATGTCCCAATATTGGGGCTAGTGATGTATGTTGTAATTTGTCTTACAACTTTTGCTTAATAATAGAAGTATTCAAGGCCATCACGTTCTTCATGCATGGGCTACGAATGTTTGTAAGACTATTATGTGTCCATTTGTATTTCATGTTTTCTTTCACATGTGTTAAGATAGTTGAGCTATTTCGGTTATTTTAGTGCTTATCTTATTGATAATGTGTTGTAATGGTTGTTATTATTGTCCCATCCTTGTGGACTATTCTGTAGGATACTAGATAGATCTTTCCCAGTTTATTGATTGTAACAACCGTCACATATGTTGTGGACTATTTTGTTGGATGTTAGATGGATATTTCTAGTTCATGTGTGTCTCTTCTTAGGTGGTACTGTTACCTCTCACTTAGAGGCTCACCTTTCTCCCCCCTTTGCATTATAATATCCTTGACATAGCTACAATTGAACACTCACTAGGAACACCCCCTTTATTTTCAAAGACACCATTGCATCCCTCTCTCGTGCTGACACCTAGATCCAGGAAAATATTTAAGGATTTAGCAACTGGGCCTTCATACCGAATGGGACTCCTAAACCAAACATTGTGAGTTCTAATTGGGAGTTCATATCGAGGGGATCCCCTGAATGTCAGTAGGTCCAACACCGTCAAAAGTAGATTTCCAATGTACATTTCAAATAGATGGTCATATTCTTCTCAACATAGTATAGGAGTATGGTATTTTGAAGTGGCAAGTGATTAGAAACTAATAATTATTATCAATGTTCAAATATTAATGTTCAATTATAGTTAGGATTTAGTATTTTCCCATATACACATTGCCAATTATTACATCAATAATTCAATAAATATATGTATATTTTTTGAATAATAAAATTGCATTTATTATTCCATAATAGAATTAAAAGCACTTACATTAGGTGTTTTAAATACAATACACATAAGCAAGATTTGTGAACTTTTCTTTCCAGCCTAGTGACTCCAAGAAAGTTCAACATATTTCTTTATTAAATTAATATTTTCTATGAAAATTATTAAAAAAAAAAAACTCTTCTGATTGTTTTACTTTGCATATATATCAAATTTCAAAATCCAATTCATAGTAGATCACCAATAACTAAAATTTATATAGTTCTTCCCATATCCAAAATAATTGCCAAGAAAAAAAAGAAGATAAAAATTTATAATTTGTCATGGAGCCCTTTTAAAATTTTCTTGTAATTCTAGAACTGATAATCCTGTCATGTAATTCACCGTGGCATGGCATAGTGTATGGAACTAACACCAACAAATAATAAATAAATACACACCCCACCCCTACACACACATTAATTGACCATATCATGGCATAGTGAGACTAATAAATAAATACACAGACACCCACCTACCCACATACACAAAATATTCAAAGCCAGAGTTACAATATACAAGAATAGTGAAGAGATGTAACACTTCATGAATTGGTGTTCTAAATATATTTATGTATTTTCAACTAATTGTTGACTTATTATTTTGGGTATATTAGAAATTATCCCTTCCTAAAATTATCAATCCTTGAAGTATCGATAAATATTAAGATGCATCGCCCTCTACAATTCACACGTAGGATACATATATTATTTATATAATTAAATTGGGGAAAACAAATCTCCAACTCATGGTCGTAGAGGGGTCAAGGGAACTATAGGGTTTTAGTATGAATTTCTAGTACTTGTGAGGCTTAAAGAAAGAATCACCCATTTCTAAAAAAGCATATATATTTGTATGTGTGCCCATGCCCAAAGTAGAACATTAAAGGGACAATAAAAATCCCCAGGCTATGGTGTTGGTAGTAACCCATAACATACCATTGAATTCACACCATAGACAATATCTATTTCTTTTATTTGGAATCCCAATTCGGAAGAAATCAAATTCTAGTAGGATTTTTATTGTCTAGGAAATTTATTACAAAAGGGTAACCTACACATAGATTAAGTGTATCGTTACTCAATGGTAGGAAATTTGTAATGATGGCCATGGCTCAAATAGTGGAACAAAATCAATGCCCTCTTCTCCATCGATCACCAAACATATTACTTATTTGAGCTCTCATTTCTTCTATTTCCCTTGTTCATTTCATCATCTTTGTTTATCACTAGGTGCCTATCAAACCCTCTGATGTGTGGAAGACTGCCTTCAAATCCAAGGAGGGATTTTTTGAATGGTTGGTCATCCCTTTCGAGTTGACGAATGCCCCTACAACATTCATGAGATTGATGGATGAAATCTTGCAACCCTTCACCAATGCATTCATGGTGGTTTATTAGATGACATCTTGATCTTCATCCAGAGTTGGGAAGAGCAACTCCACCATATTTGACAGGTCCTCCAAACCCTGCAACAACATAAGTTGTGTGCCAATTCGGAGAAATGTACTTTTTGCATGACCCAAGTTCAATATCTTAGGTACATTATTGATGAGAAGGGTGTGCATGTGGACCCATCCAATATACAAGTCATTCGGTATTGACCATCCCCAACCACTCTAACAGAGCTTCGCAGCTTTTTTGGTCTTGCCAATTTCTGCCGCAGGTTCATGTTGGGGTTCTCTCATTTCATTTGGAATTTAAGTCAAGTCACCAAGGGCAAAGCGAAAGTAAAGTATTTTGGTCTGAAACCCAAAAAAAGGAGTTTTTCAAGTTGAATCATCGCCTCTTCTCTGCACCTGTGCTTGCATTACCATACCTGTAGCAACCATGTGAGATTGAGACAAATGACTACAACTATTCTATTGGTGTAGTTCTTACTCAGTAGAGGAATCCAATGGCTTAGCACAGTGAGACACTTTTAGACACAGTCTAAATGTATCCCACCTATGAAAAATAAATGTATTCCATTGTGGAGGCCTACCGTTAATGGAAGCATTACATTCTAGGGAAGGAAACAGTCATCCACACAGACCACCAACCCCTGCAGTTCATACAGAAAAAATGGAATTTGCAGAACGATCACCATCAGAAATGGTCAACATAACTGCAACAATTCCATTTGAACATTAAGTACAAGAAGGTTGGCACCAATAATGTTGCAAACTTGCTCAGCCAACCACTAGTCATGGCGTTGATCACTGTGCTTGACTCCTATGGGCATGAGACTTCAAGGTGACCACATCTTTACAAGAGCAATCCAGAATTTGGCAGCACATACTAGACACTCCTGGAAGGTAAGGAAGTTCCAAATTTTCACCTCCAAGAAGCAATGTTATGCCATCTAGGACATATCTATGTTCCTTCAAGTGAGCGTGCCAATATGATTTGGGAGGTGCACTACAGTCGTGTCATTGGATATTTTAGAGTAGAGAAAACAATGGAAGTATTGCATAATTATTTTTATTGGCTGAACCTTCATCAGGATGTTGGGAAGTACATCAAATCCTTCACTTCCTGTGCCATTACCAAAATAACTATCAAGAATCACTGCCTATATACTCATATGCCTACTCATAGTCGACCTTGGGAATCCATATCCATGGATTACATGTCAAACCTCCCTTCTACAAAGCATGGCAACTATTGCATTTTCATGGTCATCAACAAATTCTCTAAGATGGCCATTATGGTGGCCTGCAAGAAGAGTATCATAGCAATGGCCACTACTAAGATCTTCTTTGAGCGAGTATCGGTACACTTTGGGATCCCATAGTCCATTGTCTCAGATTGGGACAATAGATTCCTAAGTGAATTTTAGTCAAGTCTCTAGTCGAGGCTGGATACCAAACTTATTAAGTCCACCACTTTCCACCCCCAAATTGATGGCCAAACAAAGGTCATCAACAGGATGATAGTACACATTCTGCACATGTACAACTCGAAGCATCCAAAAATATGGGATGAAATCCTACCCTATGTCTAGCACGGCTACAATATAGTTGTCCATAGATCAACGGGCCACAACGCCTTTTAGGTAGGGTTTGGATTTCAACCATTATGTCCCATTGATGTAGCCATACCATTTGCAGC
>APFE030318125.1:61660-82925 GCA_000404065.3 Pinus taeda | reverse complement strand
CTCCCAAATTACATTCCAAATAGGTGACCTTGGGAAAATAGTCATAAATTTTTTTTGAGCATCAGATTGAACTTTAATAAGAAGTTACAGAAAGAGGACGGATTGTAGTTTCTTGTTTATATTTTGCAGATCCTAAGGTCAAAATATTGACACGTAGCACTTCATACAAGTTCACTCTTCTGAAAAGGTATATAATTAGGTCATCTTGGGAGATTGTGCATAACTCTTTCTTGGAGAATCTAAATTTGATCAGACTGGTGGCATTGGAAAGAGGACGCAAAGGGATACTATAGGTTGCAATTTCAGAACTGGAGAAGCCGAAATTCCAGAGTTATAGTCATTTCAATATCGAGCTCCTAAAATCAAGAAAAGGCAATATGAGGAAGTTTGATGGCAAGGATTCGGTAAATTGGATACGACAGATGGAGAAATATTTTGATCTACATGGTGTACCACTATTACAAAAGGTATGTATTGCATCTTCATATTTAGAACAGGAACAATTTTTATGGTATAAAGGGATTTGTTCTCGTAAAAAACTTGTTACGTTGTCAATTTTCACGGAGGAAATGATAGCACATTATGAGGATACAAAGAGAAACACCTTCTTTAGCCAATTGATAAATCTCAAACAAAAGTGTTCAATGGCAGAGCACATTGAGGACTTTCAAAAATTGAATATAAGGGTAAATGATATTCCAGAGAAGTAGAGGATTGATGTCTTCATAGGTACTTTAAAGAATAACGTTCAACATGAGGTTCATCTTTGGGAACCTGATTCATTGGAGAAGGCATTTAGGTGGGCAAGAAAAATTTAAAACGATATTATGGAAACAAGGAATCCCACCACTCATGACTGTAATTATGGAAGTGTTTCTTCTCCTAGCCTTCCACAACCTACAAGGGTTACACCACAACAATTGGAAGAAAAAAGAGAAAAAGGGCTTTGTTACAATTGTGATAGCAAATGCACTAAAGGTCATAAGTGTGCTGAGAAGAAACTATTTTACATAGAGTACGAAGAGGAGGAAGAAAAGGATCAAGAAACATCAAAAGAAGAGGATATACACTAGGACCCAACCCCAGAGAAAGAAGAAATGAATCTGACCATATCTTGTAAAGAATTAGCAAGAATTACCACTCCTAAAACTCTCAAAATAGAAGGACATATCAAGAAGAAAAGGTTCAAGCAGTGAAAGATCACATCAAGAAAGAAGAAATGAATCCAAACATATCATGTAATGCATTGTCCAGAATTACCACTCCTCAAACTATCAAGATAGAAGGACATATCAAGAAGAAAAATGTTCAAGAAGTGAAAGATCACATCGAGCAATAAGAAATGATTCCGACCATATCTTGTAAGACATTGGAAGAAATTACCACTCCACAAACTCTCAAGATAGAAGGACATATCAAGAAGAAAACAGTTCAAGCAGTGAAAGATCACATTGACCATTAACAACAAGTTCTCCAACTTTTAAAGGATAACTCCACTTTGATGCAGAATCGAATGAAACAACATGTAGGCCAACATCACAGTGAAAAAAGTTTTGATGTAGGTGATTGGGTATTTTTACAATGACGTCTCAAGCAAGGTATTTATGAGAAGGAAATATTGGCAATACTACATGCACTTAAGAAATGGTGACCTTACCCAATGGGAAGAAATTTCAAGGTAAAAATGGATCATGATAGTATTAAATACTTTTTAGAACAAATATTATCTTTAGAAGAACATAAAAAAAGGGTCACAAATATGTTGGGTTATGACTTTGACATCATCTACAGAAAAGGGAAGAATTTTTTTGTTGCAGATGCACTCTCAAGAAAGGATGATGCTATGGAAGCATTGTTTTGTGCCATTTCTATTATCCAACCAGATTGGATAAACGAGACAAGGGATGAATGGAAGAAGGACAAAGAAGTGTGGCCACTCATTCAAAAGTTGCAGAATATCCCAATTCAAGAAATATTGCCAAAACTTGAAGAGGAAGGAAAAATCATATTGGAACCTGGAGCAGTCACAGAAATAAGAACCTGACAGCTGCAAAATCAATCAATTTCATAGTATCTCATCTAGTGGAAGAACTTACCCGCCAAAGATTCCACATGGGAGGACAAGAATTTTATACAGAAACATCAAGAACTACTCAAGCGCTGAGGACAACACTTTTTGAAGGAGAGGGGCATGTTAGGCCCCTATACTACTAGTGTAACCCCTTATTGTTATTACTACAACCCCCTTATTATATTGTCGTGCCCATGTAGTCCCCATATTGTTATTATTGTGCCCCATAGAAGCCCACTATTATTATTATTGTGCCCTTACATTATTATTGTTATGTCAGCTCTAATTATATTATGACCCCTTAGACTCCTATATATAGAAAGGAGGTCTTGTCATTTGTATCATCCAAGAATTGTTCTTTTGTGTAATGTAAAGGAGGTTTCCCCCTCAAAGAGGCTGAATTCTAAGGTGTTTAACTACCTTTTCTATCTTTTGTGAGTTGGTTTCATAACAACGACCTCTTTCTTCTACACTACTTCCACCTGTGTAAGTAGTTGCTTCGCCTCCTACAGCTTGGCAAGGCATTATGTTGTAGCAACGGTGTGTGTCATCACCCTCACTTCATCATATTGCGGTTGGAGCTCGCAGACTTTTGTATTTAAGACCTGCAGGGTGGGATCTTCGTGTAGGGTCATGACTACCTCCATAACTTGTTCAAACAGCATAGTGCAGTCCACCACTGCGGCACCCACCATCATGACTCCATCTTTTATAGTGGCTTTCCATTGTTCCCTTACTTCTGGTGGGATTTAAGGCTACGCCTTGAGCTCCAATTCTATTATCTTCGGGTTTAGCTCAAACTGGACTCTAGCCAGCTCTGCCTTGGCACACTCGTAGAAAGTTTTCTAATCTTTACCTCCAATGGTGCGTCCTCTAGGATATGTAGTTCCGGCACCATTTTGCATGTTTCTGCCACTTCACGATGGCCTTCTGGCTTTGGGATGTTAATGTTCCTTGGATCCTCATCATCTCCTTCAGTAGTCACATTATAGCACTCCAGTGCATGATGTAGCTGGGTGCTCCAATGTGGTTGATTCAATTCTAAAGGATCTTGTGGTATACTGAAGATTGTTGCCTTAACCTCCTACAATGCTTCGTTGATGCTTTCAAACCCATCCTCAAAGTTGAAGGTCAACAAAAATCCTTCTCTCAAGATGTCCCACTTCATGATACCCTAGACCGATTTACAGAAATTACAGAATAATTGTTGTGGCGTCTATACGAATTTTTGCAGCAAGTGACAATTTTCCATTACATGTTTTCCAGCTACCTAACAGATAGCACACCACAGTGTGGGCCCTGCACTTGGTCTCACGTCAACCTCCTATATCAAGGGAATTGGCCCTCCCCCTATAATATAATTTGCAAAAATAGGGAAGTGATATTTATCATGCCCATGGCTTTTACATTTTAGGCACCAAACTTCTTCATAAACCTTTGGCCAAGCCATGTTTTTGCTTTTCAAGCTCTGTAACTCCAAGCAAAGATTCTACAATTTCGCATGAATCTACTGAACTCCCAAAGCAACATCCTGAATATGCATTTCATGTAATCTCATTGCAATTTCCAGGGCTTCCATCTGGGTCCCTATCTTTTGTTGTGATAAAGCAACCCTTAGGTGGGGCAAGACCGAACCTACAAACCATTCACGGTGCTCACTATCCGTGAGATTCATGTTAGCTTCACAGATCTATCACTTTAGTCTCTGATCCAGCTCCCAAGGTGTTTCGCCGGGCCTCATCATAATTTCCTTGAATCCAATGACTTATTGTGATTCAGACTTGGGCCTATTGGATTCCTTATTCACAGCAGTCTGAGTGTCCACTAACGATGCCAATGGGTTATCAGTGTAGTACTTAATATACCTTGTCAGTGCATGAACTTGTAGAGTAGTAACCAACTGTGCCTCTTTATATGATCATCTGTAATATTCTATGTCGTCCATACAACCTTCACAATGAACCAAAATTGATCCAGGTCATCACTTCCCAAGCCCTTGAAAATGGGAAACTTCATGGTATTCGACATATTGAATGGTAGCAGAGGTGGTCGTGGTGTGGGTGAAGGTGTATATTGTGGAGGTGAAGGTGGAGGTGGTGTGGGCATATGAGGTATTCACAGAAAACCCTACTTTATCAACTATACAACGCTTCGCGGCAAGGGTTGTACCAATCCCTCACCATTGCTTGAAGGGGGATCTATCGATGGGCTATATTCAGGACCTACCCTCTCCTCATTTCTAAATAATCATCCACTTCGTGTAGATCCAAACATCAAGGCAGTGCCATAACCTGTTTTCCATACAAGAGCATTTTAATCCAAGTATTAAAATATTTCAAATACTTACGTCGCGGTCCTTTGAAAAAGCATCACTCTGCTTCACTGTAATTGACTGAGTTATTGACCACGAATTATGCCACAAATCCTCCTATGACTTGATCAAGCTAGTTAATGACAGCATGTGAGATCTTATCTTCAGAATCTTCCAACCTTCAGACTAGCTTCAGGGTCCACACTATTGGACCATCAAGCCTCCAGAGTCCACCTTCCTTGGTCGTCTGCCAATTTATTGATCCACTCGTAAAGTTTGATCGGGAAGGTGCAGAAGAAGATTTCATGTATTTATATGTATAGATACCTATCCAACCACTGTTCTTTTGTTAGGTGTGGATTTATGTTTTATTGTGCCACAAATTCATGGATATTTTTATCGTTGGATTCCAGTGATGCTTCGGCCCTAGCAATCAAACCATTTGTTGGCTTAGTGGTTCCTGAACTAGGTTCAAAGTTAGTTGTGCCAAACAAACCCCTACACCACTAGCCCTTTCGGCATCAATCCGCGGAGCATGAACTGAATTCTCACCTGAAGCAGTATGGGGGGATGCTGGAACCAAGTTTCCGCACCTAGAGATTAGTGTGATGTCATTCTATGCCCTAAATACACCTTCGTGTAGATCGATAAGCCATAAAGGCTTATCGATATAACTCCCTTTAATCAGCCTCTAGACCTCTGCGAAGGTCTACGACTATCTTTCACGAACCTTGAACATACTAATCAACTACCTACACACATCAAAGTTTACTCTTAATCCAAAAATTACTCAAATCATCCTAAGTGTTCGATAATTTTGACATACAACAATATAATCTTCGCATAAATAGTCAACATAAATTGTGTTCATATAACAATATAATCATGTAAAGTCATGCATCAATACATCATTATTTCATAAACCCATGACAACATAAAGAATTCATATAAAACAGAAGTAAAGAGATAAACACGAGTATTTCTGCAACAATCTTCTTTATTAATATTCAGTTTAGCTTATAGATTCAAACTTTCCTACGCACTCAACTGCAGGGGTCCACACACTCAGCTACAGACTCTACTCTAGGCCTCTACGCACTCAGCCACAGAGCCTTTCTTCCTAATCTTCTCCTCTAACTCTCTAGACTTCTCCCATAGACAAAACTTCATTACTTTTCTTAGACATCCTAAGACAAACCTATTTATACAATCCCATGGTCCGCGGACCATGGGTAGATCCTCAAAAATCTGACTCAACTCACATAAAGATGGGTAAAACCCTTTATAATTCTTTAACTAACTACGCACTCCACGACCACAATTTGTGGACACTTTACATCTTTATACAACAAAACTTGGGCTTTTGCCCCAAAATTGACCCAAGGGGACCCCATCCCAACAGCAACCCTGCTGCAAATCCTGTATTTCTTGGAGAGGTATTTATGACAAGGTATTGTACACGCCAAATACAGATAATATGACCAAGTTACGACCCTGAGAAGATGGCTTCCCAACTATCCCTAATTGGGCCAACAAACTGTTGGCATTCCATCTCCTGGGGTTGGGGTTTTGGTTTTTTATGGTTTTCCCTTGTTGTTAAAAAATAAATAGGTCCTTGAACTTCATTGTAACATAGTTTAGAGGCATGTAGCTGCCACATCTCTTCTCAGAGGTAAGCTACCATCGCCCGAGCTAGTTTATTTCCATTTTATATGTAAGCATATTTCAGTATTTGATATTAATGAAATGAAGTGTTATTTCTTATACATCTCTATATTTATGGTTATATCTGTAATTTTTTGTGTTCCTGTTTAAGTTTGGATCACTACAACTAGTTGTTACAAATAGATTATGAATTAAAAGAAAAAATGCAATGGAAAACACACACATTAGCACATAGATGTTATCTTGGAAATCTAAAATCGAGTAAACCAACAAGATTTTTCAATATTTATTCTTCCATATAGTATTCCAATGCAATATATACCCCATGGCATCAATGAACCACCAATCCATTTACCATGGATGAGAATACAATCGCAAATACAAAACCATGGGAAAAACTACCATGCACGACAAAACTATCTTTAAAAAGAAACCATGTGTTCCAAATTGCCAAAAAAAAATGAAAAAATCTACCCATTTCTTTTCCTAAGGGGGCTACTCCCTTTTGTGACCCCCCTACTATGCTTTGAGCATTTTTACAGTGTGTGGGGATAGACATGCAAATAATATCACATATACCCATCTTTTGGGATTGTGGTGTAGGAATATCCTCTCTACGGACATAGACGATCCCTCTAGGCCAACAGAGTGGGTCTATCCACAAACAAGACAATCTAATGCAAATTTTCTTATATTAGAATCAAATAAGAGGACCTACCTCCTATAATGCTAATCCACTTGATGGTGATCTTGCTTCCCTGCTCCAGCTTCCTTTCGTTCAAGTACCTTAAACAAACATGCAAGAAACAATAACAAACATGATAGCATAAAATCAAATCCAATCTACTTAAAAGGTCAAGGATTTCTAAGCTATCAAATGTAATATTACACCCGATATAGGAAATAAACCATTAGTTGTATTAAAATAAACTTCAAAGAGAAATACAACCAAAGTCTTGACATTGGAGATCTCCTTTGCGGTATCCAAGTCCCACTACACTCCTTTTCAACACTCTTTTCCTAATCTATATTGACATGAAATGACTTCCAAGCTCTAACTCTCTCTCCTCATGCTTTAGCTACCAAAGACTAGTCTTTTGTCATCTAAGACTAATCTTCTTCTATCAAAAGCTAAAGATTTCAAAATTTTGCAGTTGGTTCTATCTCTCCACCACTTTCACTATGTGTTGTATTGTAACCAAAAAGGGTAAGAGGAAGTGGTCTATATAGGGAGAGGAGGATAAGAATGAGATCCACTAAAGGGGGAAGAAGGTCTTATCTCCTTGGAAAGGTCCACTTTTAAGGGGGGAATAACCTTATATGGAGTTCTCGACCCTTATCCAACCAAATGAACATCCAACACATTGCCACTATAAGTTTCTAGACGTGAAACTTTATTTCCTTTTTATAAAAACAGTTCAGAAGTAGACTGGCGTGGGTATTGGGCTAATGATAGTGCCAATCGGCTCGAGTCACAGTGAAAAACTCCACCATCGGCATGAGTGAGACACTGGGAAAGAGCATTGATCTTGAAAACTAGGTTTTAAGAAGGATTCTTTGGAAATATTCTGAAGGGAGTGGGGACTACTTTCTTCAAACTTCAAGGGATGCAAGAGCATAAGTTTCATGGTGAAAACATAGCATAGTAGTCACTACTAGGATTCTCCAAGATCAAGAATGGGGATTAACAGGAGAGTGACAAATTACTATGTAATAGATGCCCCCTAAAGCATGAAGTCAGAGCTAAGAGTGATGGCTGAAATTCTTTAAGACAGAGCGAGGACTTGGAATACAAACATCGGAAGAACTGCAACTCAAACATACATGTACATATCTAAAACCTGATAGTCATTCTTGATAAACATGAGAGGCATATAACAATACATGAAACCATGGTATAAGAACAGCTATCCATCAAGAAAAGGATCATGTGTATGGATCCGTGGCATGGACGCAACCATCCAATTGAAGGGATCATATGAAATAGATCCACGACATGGGCGCAACCATCTGCATAGAGAGGATAAAAATGAAAAGACCCATGGTATGGTCACACCATTCAATTGAGCAGGATCAAAATGATACCCACAGCATGGTCGCAATCATCCATCTGAAGAATCATGTATATAATCATGAATGACTCATCACTCCTCGCAACCTAGACTTTTGTGATCTAAGCTCAGGGTAATTCGCTCGAACACGACCCAATAAAAGTACACATTCTAACATGTGAATAGACGTGTTGAAGTCGAACATGCTAGAAAATCACTTCAGTACAATTCATGAAGTGTGAATAAGGAACTGAAGTCGAACACCTATCAAATCACTTGATCGAGGGACAATGATGAGAATATGTTGTCGAGTGCAAAGAAATTACCATTGAGACATGAGAGCTCTAAGGTACTGGAAAGGAGTTTCTAGATCAACTTCCTGGATAATGATCTGAGGTCGACAGGAAGCAATCCATCGAAGGAAGGTCATAATGGATCCTTCATCATTGGCACGAAATGGGAAACATAATGAATGAGAGTAATCCAAGAATGTGATAGATGATTAGACAATGTACAGGCAAGAAGACTTCTCTTGAACATGTGGATGACACGATTCCAGAGTTTGGCAGCATTTTACATCATAGGATCAAAGGTGATGGTGATGTGGTAGAGATAAGATGATAGGTTAAAATGGATAACCCAAACCCAGGAAGGAAAGTGACAAAGTGAGGATGTTCGAAAACCCCACACGAACAGCAAATGAGTGTCAATGTTCAAGAGCGACATGTTGCCTCAAGTGAAGAATACAACTGATGAATACTTCTAATTTTCCCCTAGCATTTCTAGCAAGTACCCTAGTTATTTTTGAAACACAAGCTTGAAGGGGATATAATATGCTTGTAATATAAGCCCATAGTAAATTTTAATGAGCCCTAGGAAGGATAAGCTCAGTCTTGTCATAAGGACAAGTCCTATGTCATTTAATATTTTAACGAGTCTGACAATGGTGAAACTCATAATCTTTTTCATGTTTAGAGAGTTTGAAAAAGACATGAAAAGGAAAAATCCAAGAGTCCCTTTTCGTAAAGTTGTCTCTCAAACCTGAAAAGGTAGAAAACAATATTCAAGAGAACCTCCTAATCATGTTTGACTAAGGTATGCCTTTCTCGTAAATAGTTTTATCCCAACCCGAAAAAGGGTTAAACATATACTGGGTAAATGACGTTTCACAGCCTTTAACAAGTTCAAAATGACAAGAGCTTGACAATCTTTTCATATTTTGAGAGTCACAAAAGAGCTCAAAGATGACTCCCTACTTTTATTTGATTTAATAAGTCTAAAAGGGAAAAATATTCGTCAATCTTTTCATTTTTTACAACTCAGAAAAGAGCTTAAAAGTGACTCATCCTGGAGGAACGAGTGGTATAAAGGGTAGCAACTGGTTCTAGTTATGGTGGAATTTCTCAAAAACTAAGAGGTCAAGAGGCTGGCTAGTAAAACCACTCATCATTGTGGTTCCTCAAGAAAGGGTAAAACAACCAAGTGAAAGCGAGTGATCAGCCAAAGAGATGGTGGTAATGGAATGGAGAAAAAACCAAGGCTTATCTAATGGGAGAGGCTGATAAAAATGGAAATCACGAGGGTTAAAATGGAGATGGGTTCATTTTCATACAAGCCTGAACCATGGGGAACTATGCTTCAATTCGGTTTTATGTTTACACAAGCTTGAAATGAAAAACTATGCTTGGATTCGGTTTCATGTTTACATGAGTTTGAAATGAAAAACTATGCTTAGATGAACAAATGGCATGCCCCCAACATGATGAGAGCTGAGGCACATGCCCCTCAAAATTCATTTCATTCACCCAAGTAGGCATTGGTTTTCTAAAAGGTGGATGGAATGAAGTTTCACTTTCGAGATCAAGGAAAGACTCGACTAGAATTTGACAAGATCTTAATCAAATACTTGATTTGGAAAAGGGAGTTGTTTCATTTTATAATGAGGTTGACACAGTAACAGAACTATCCTTAAGACTCCTTGTTTCAATTTTTAAGGATCTTGACACAAGACCAAGAACCATGCTTCGACACTTTGTTTCATATTTTAATGAGGTTGACACAAGACCGGGAACTATCCTCATGACTCCTTGTTTCATTTTTTAAGGAGCTTGACACAAGACTAGGAACCATGCTCCGAAACTTTGTTTCATTTTTTAACGAGATTGACACCAGGCCAATAACTATCCTCATGACTCCTTGTTTCATTTTTTAAGGAGCTTGACACAAGACTAGGAATCATGCTCTGACACCTTGTTTCATTTTTTGACAGGGTTGACACAAGACTAGGAACTATTCTCATGACACATGTTTCATTTTTTAATGAGGTTGATACAGGAACAAACTATCCTCACACATTGTTTCATTTTTTAACGAGGTTGACATAGAAAAAGAACTATCCTCGTACGTTCTTTCATTTTTTAACAAGGTTGACACAAAAAAAAGAACTATCCTTGTAACGGCTAATCATGGACCATATGAGAAAATGGCCCCTAGGAGGTCCTCACTGGATGGGAGAACTATGCTCTGGGAGGAACACATGTCAAATAGTAGAAATGACAGATCAGGTTCCAATAACCCCAATATATAATGTACCATTCCATTTGTGTGATCATCAGTAGATGTGGAGACAGAATGGGCAGCCACATAATTGACCTGTGGCGGGGAGGGTACTGCTTGCAAATGAGAACCAATAGGGGATGATAGTATGATTGGAGCCATCTGGTGACCGAAAAATTATAATTGATCAATGGTCACTATTCTCCCCTCGTGTGGAAAACAAACCACATGGAAGAGCAAAGAAACAAGAGCTCCCATGACATAAACATAGTGTGCCCAAGGAGAAGATTGAAGTCTAAGGGACCTTGGACTACCATCATGTCTATATAGATGATATTTCCTCCCAAAGTAATAGGGAACTTTGGAAGGATCCCTAAAGGTTGACTAGCTCCTCCATTGAAAGCCAATAAATTATGGGTGACAGGCACAAGCTATGGGGATCCCAAAGCTTGCTAAGTAGTAGAAGACATGATGTTAATAGACGATCCTTGATCTAATAGAGTGACATGTACTACCATATTATAGGCTTGTACCATAATGTGGAAAGGCACATAAGATGGGATGCATAATGCAGTCAATTGACACCAATCAAAAGAAGCAACAAAACTACTTGGTGGGGGTATCATAAGATTGCCCCATGCTTTACAGTAATAGGAGAAGGACTCTACTGAACAACCAGGATGGGAGGGCCACTCTTTAATTCATGAGAATATGAAGAGACGAGAAGAACATGAGTAGTATGATCACTACTCTCCTCAGGAAAAAAGTGAACAACTGAAGGCGGAGCCAAGTCGACACTCTTTTCAACCAATGGTTGGTCCGGAATAGACACAAGAGAGTCATGCCCAGGAAGAGCAGGATGGGCAAGAGATGAATCCAATTCAATCCCTTTACCAACTAGGATAGGGTTAGAAGAAATCCTATGATAACCAATATGAAGTTGGGGTTGAGGAGCTGTAATTTTTTCCAAAACTTTGGAAGCTTTACCCAGAAGAGGACAAAGGTAAAGAAGATGCTCACATTCACATAACCTATAGGGGAATTAAATTTTTCCCTTCTTCTTACCATCACTAGCGAAAGGTATAGCATCGATATGATCTCTAGAGGTTGATGGGGATGGTCGATCTAGATTTTGAGACCATACCTCTAAGACTCTGGGAATATTAGGATAGTCTCGAAGGAGATGGTCACCCTTACATAGCCTGCAAAGGAATTTTACCTTCCACAAAGGATTGAAAGGTTTTTCAACAGAAAGTGCAATTGGAGCATCAACTGCATGGTTGGCCTCTTGCTTATCTGACTTCTTCTTCTTCATCTTCATCTTCTTCTTCTTAGCTTCCCGGTTACTGGATTTCAAACTTTCATCAGGCGAAGTAGAAGAGGAGGGTGAAGAAATAGGTGAAGAAGGTGAGAGGTCAACCTTAGAATCAACATGGTGTTATTCAGGTGAAGGAGATGGCTGGACAGAAGATGGGACACTCAAGACCATCATGGTCAAAAATAACCAGATAGGTAAACCAATAGTTAACCCAGGAAGGGACAACATTGCCATATAAGGAGCGCCAACGTTTCCAAAAGAAGGAAAAGGACCAGGACTCCCATCGAAGGGGAATCCTTGATTGGTGAACTCTGGAAATGTTGCCATTGGAATTGACCCTAAAGAATCACTAAGGAAGATAACTTTAACCAGGAATAATTCGTGGGTAGTTAATTTTAAGACACTGAAACAAAACATTTCATTTTCATATTTTAAAAGTTGAGAAAAGGACGAAAGGTGACTCTAGTCGCTTTTAGGTTCAACGAGCTCAAAAGGACAAGTCCCTGATGATATTTTCAAATTTAAAGAGTCAGTAAAGATCAAAAATGACTAATCAGGGTACTTTAGGCATAAAGGATTACCAGGTGACCGTGAACTGCAGAATACATCCCAATGAACCAAAAAGTACGAGCAGGCAATCTCCCCAAATGATGTGTTCGATGTATCATGTTTACAAGGTGATAGACTCGGATTTCTATGGATGAAGGATTGAAACCTATAGGGGTCTCCCTTTATATACACAACAATATGGGAAGAAAAAGTTCGTTCTAGTGTTTTCTAATGCAAGATTTTTGCGAACGACAACAACTAGGATTAAAGATGTCGTAACATGTCTCTAGCCTAGAACACTAAATGTGAGTGTTAAGTTTCAATGCTTCCTTAGGTTAATTCAATAAATTTTAACAGTTTATCTTGAATTAGGTTTCAATTTCAAGGCCCTACCACTGTCATCTGAAAACTTCTATATGCAACGATATGAGAAAATAAATCTTTCTCTTCGATGAAAGTTTACATTAATTGAGGGATAGAGAACACACAATCAATGTAACAACCAAAGAATGAAATATTTTACTAATACATGTCCTAAATTCACTTAATCTTCCTTTAACAACACTTTTTTTTTTTTTTTTTTTCATTTCTCATGCCTATGATGATGTAATTCTAGCTTCTCAGTAACCCTACTAATGCAGTATTTTCACTTAAGTAAACTAGAATGATGTTCTTCTTCTCATAAAATGCAAAATGAATCTTTCACATAAAGCACTTTAATGAAAATTTTCACAATTCTGAACAAACAAGCATCGATCAAATCCAAAGCATGATAAATGAAACTAAAAGCAACTTCTTCCATGAATCAAACAAACCAAACACATAAATGCTTCAATCGAAAAACCAAGCAATGTAATCTATTCTAGGAAAGAGAAAAGATACACTTGAAATAAGAGAACAAAGGAGACTCTTTCACTCATTCAATTGAAAATGAAGCAATGAAGATGTTGCAACTGAAAGATGGATTAAATGAAGCAGCAAATAATTGACCTATATGCTCTAGGGTCATAGAAACCATCCAAAAAACTCAAAAAATCAAGAAATGAAACTTCAAGCCAATCAATCAATCAAACCCAGAAAACAAAGCATCCTAGTCACTTCTATGTGGAAGAAGAGAATCTGAGGGTCAAGACACACTGGCACTGGAATGGGAGAAACTCTGATTTTTCTCAACTCAGAAACCAGCATGACTTTTTGGTTGAAACTAGCGTTGAAAGGGGTCTAACGTGACTGTCAAGCTAAAATTGGCACTGATTGCCATGATTGTTTGGCTGAAAATAGCGTTGATCAGGGATCGGCGCGACTATTTGGATGAAACTAGTGCTGATCAAGCGATTAAAAGAAAAATAAAAAAGAACTTCACACAGGGCCAAACTTAACACATTAGAGGGTGGGCTAGTGTCTTTATGCCTTTAAATAGGTCAATAATTATCCAGAAGACCATAAAAAACAAACTAGGCACACAAGTAGAAAAAACAGAGTGATGAAAAGGAGATGTATTTCCCTAGTATGGTCGCCATTTTGTTGTGTAGGAATATCCTCTCTACAGACAGAGACAATCCCTCTATCCCAAGAGAGTGGGTCTAGCCACAAAGAAGACAATATAATGTAAATTTCCTTAGATTAGAATTGAATAAGAGGGCCTACCTCCTATAACACTAATCCACTTGATGGTGATCTTGCTTCCTTGCTCCAGCTTCTTTTCGTTCCTTTCGTTCAAGTACCTCAAACAAACATGCAAGAAACAACAGCAAACATGATAGCATAAAATCAAATCCAATCTACTTAAAAGGTGAAGGAGTTCTAAGATATGAAATGTAATATTACACCCGGTATAGGAAATAAACCATTAGTTGTATTAAAATAAACTTCAAAAATAAATACAACCGAAGCCTTAACGTTGGATATCTCCTTTGCAGTATCCAAGTCCCACTACATGCCTTTTCATCACTCTTTTCGTCCTCTAGCTTGACATGAAATGGCTTCCAAGCTCTAACTCTCTCTCCTCTTGCTTTAGCTACCAAAGACTAGTCTTTTTTCATCTAAGACTAATATTCTTCTATCAAAAGCTAAATATTTCATAATTTTGCAGTTGGTTCTATCTCTCCACCACTTTCACTATGTGTTGTATTGCAACCAAAAAGGGTAAGAGGAAGTGGTTTATATAGGGAGAGGAGGATGAGAATGAGATCCACTCAAGGGGGAAGAAGGTCTTATCTCCTTGGGAAGGTCCACTTTTAAGGCAGAAAGAACCTTATATGGAGTTCTTGACCCTTATCCAACCAAATGAACATCCAACACATCACCACTAGAATTTTCTAGACATGGAACTCTGTTTCCTTTTATAAAAACAATCCAGAAGTAGATGAACGTGGGTATTGGGCTAATAGTAGCGATGATCGATGCAGGTCACAGTGTAAAACTCTGCCATCGGTGTGGGTGAGACACTGGGAAAGAGCATTGATCTTAAAAACTGGGTTTTAAGAAGGATTCTTTGGAAATATTCTGAAGGGAGTGGGGACTACTTTCTTCAAACTTCAAGGGATGTAAGAGCATAAGTTTCATGGTGAAAATATAACACAGTAGTCACTACCAGGGTTCTCCAAGATCACGAACGAGGAGTGACTAGAGAGTGAAAATTTACTGTGTAACAAGGATGGCCATGAAACCATGTAAATAACCTTAATACAACCATCCCTTTAATTATTAGCCTTTCCTAAGTTTTATGTTGGGTCATCTGACCTCTCCATACTTGGCTATGTTAATTCCATGTAACTAAGAAAAAGTTTAATAGTTGCAATTCCAAATTAAAATTGGACCTACATCAAGTCATGAGTCACAATCAAGGTTGAAACTTGAAATTGTTCTTAATTATCAATCTAAATTTTATAACAATGTTATATTATAAATTCCCTTCACTTTATGTTCATTTAAATTTATAAACTATCCATTTTTTCATAATTTTCAATATTTCAAGTAAAACATTAAAAAAAAATTCCTTCTCTTTAACTAATATACATATATACCTACCATTTATAAATTTATTTATACGAGATTGATATGCATATATTCCTTGCTCATTGATTAATTGTTTTAACATCGTCCTTATCATAATATGTTGCTTATAGTAAGCCCAATTTCATAGTTTGTTTAGTAACATGCACATATGTTTTCAAAAAAATGAAAACAAAAAAAATTATGTGCTCACGAGCGTTAATATAGTTTGATTAAGTCTAATGGTTAAGAGTATGTGTTTCCTCTTAAGAGGTCATAAGTCCAAACCGAGAGGGGGGTATAGTATGCACACCTCCATAGACATTAATAGTCAAATCATTGCATTGAGATGGGTCCCTTGTCCCACAAACAAGGGGGTTTCGTACATGAATTTGGTATTTGGCTTGGTTGTGACCTTAAAATGTATTATAAGTACAACCTGATTGGGCCTAATGGTTATGTTGTAGTGGCTACAACCACCCTCCAAAATTTTGCCTTTGCTTTTTTTTGGAGCCTCCCTACTAAAATCTCAATAACTTGTCTTACACTGCCTAGGTACTTGTGCTTTTATTTGAATTTTATCTTTCACTTTATAGCTTATGTTTGCATACTTTCTTTGTTGTTTAACCAAAAGATGACCCCGCGACTTGGTTGCAATCCGGTTCTAGCACTGGCTTGATGATCTATGCAATCCTAGAGGGAAACTAGCCTTGCTCTCAGGAAATGAGCAATCCAACCCAACAGTAAGCTTCGACTCTAGAATTACGTAGAGCCAGCTGGAGGCTTGTCTTCACCTGGAAAATTACATAGAGCATGAGAGGTAGCTAGAGCCACTCAACCTAGGAATTTCTCAGAAACATTCCCTCAACCGTTGTCCAATGCATGTGTCGGTGAGTTGCCAAGTTCTCCCTAGAACTACGCAATTTCTCCCTAGAACTACGCAATTTCTCCATGCATGCATGGCAGCCTTTCCCAAAAAAGAAAAAATAAAAAAGGGAAAAAAATCCCTAAAATAGGGATCTATTTTTAGTAGTTGGAGTTACACTTGAGTTAATTTTAGAAATTTTTGCCATGTGTCACGTTTTCCTAGATTTTTGGCCTTCACATCATAAACCATAAATCAATCAAATCTACTTAATGGATACCACCAAAGCTCATTTTCACATTTGATTTTGGAGCTCTAGCATTCTTGAGGCATCTAGAAACCTTCAGCACAACCAACACAACTTTTCCGAGTAAGTCTTGTTTTTCTTGTATTTTGCTGCTTTTTCCATGGTTTTTGTTTCCTTGGCTTGTGAGAGTGTTGTTTTAACCATTTTTATTGAACAACCACTGGATTTTTTATTTGTTTTAGAATATAGAAGTGTTGTTTTAAGTTTTTCATTTCCTTTCCTAAGTGTCGCATTCATAACCTAGTTTTTTCACTAACGGTCCTCGTTGCAGTGACTCTATCCATAAGATTTGTTTTTCTTCTATTTGACTGATTCCTACATTTGTATTGATTTCATGCATCACCATTCACGTAGATTTGCACTAACCATTGCTCAAACTCTCAGATCTTCTCGTTTTCATGTTTCCCTTGGGTAAGTTTGGGCTACCTTGGCTCGAATCTAGCTCTTCCTGGGATGCACTATGCATTTCTGGAACTCAAGGCTCTGCCTTGGCTCTAGGAATTGCACAAAGGCTTCCAATGACTAGCTCCAAATGCGCATTGCACAGTTCCAAGAGCCAGTCCCAAAGTCTTTCCCACTGGGATTGTGTAATGTGCAGTCCCAGCCAGCATCAAAGCCAGACTGAACTGTGCATTGCACAGTTCTAGTCATCAGAAAGCCACACTGGACTGCGCATTGCATAGTTATAGTCATCATCACCTCTCATTGGCATCTGGGAATGAGCAATGCGCAAATCCAGCTAACAGCCCCTCACCTCAAAGACCCAGATTTGTGCAATATTTCCCAACAATTACCCAATTTGTTGCATGGTATGTCTTGAAGTGATTTGGATTTCAAGCTAACATTTGCATGCCATGAGTGTCCTCTCTATATTTAGGTACATCAATTGTTGAGTATCTTCTTAGCAGTACAGGTAGCATGACTTCCAAGAGAGCCGGATCAAAGGATACTGTCAAGAGAAATATTGGAGATGTAGTTGAACAGGTGTCAATGAAATTTTTAGTCTATGCAAACACATAATTGTTCATAGAGAGGGATATGAAGATAACATGGCAGGAAATTAAGGACATATTTGTAGGTAGCTTCAAGGAAGATTTGGAAGATCGACAGGCCTATGTCAACATCCACAAGTCAGGCTTATATAAGGTTGCATGCAGGTACCCTGCCTTCCCATGTGCAGACATCATTCACCGGATTGTCGCACATACCAATCCCGAGACGATGACATTGAGTAGTTCTAGTGGAACACAACTTGCTACCTTAAGGATGGAAAATTATCATCAGATGTATCACTTACAACAACCGGTGAACCGCATGGATGCACTCTTCTATACCCCCAAAAAAAAATTGAATACTAGAGACATCATGAAACATTAGGTAAAAGAGCCATCGAAGTTTAGGTTGACACCCAATCAAGTCTACAAGAATAATTCACTCAGGAAGGCCTACCAACTCTTGATCATATTTCCATATTGCTTGTATGGACAAGAGAGCACGGATGTTGGGTTGTTGGGGCCTAACCTAGGTTCAGAAGTGATTTAGCCAAAAAAATCTCGAAACTAACGACCCTTTCAATAACAGTCCATGGTGCGTGGACTGAGGTCTCACCTGAGGTAGTTTGGGAGGGTGTTGGAACCAGGTTTCTACACCCTAGGGATGTCTTGATGAAGTCTAGGAAGTTCGCAAACCGATCTTGCGTGCTTGCACTGTGCAGCTATCTAACCTTTGCGTAGCTCTGCAAAGAGGCGCAGTCTAGATCCCTTATCCTTACTGTGTTATTGTTATAGATATTAACTTAATTTTGAGGGCCCAATATGCTTATCAATCATTCAACATTCATAACAAGTGCGTGCAATCATAAACTATAAGGAGATGCATAAACCTATAACAAAAGCATAAACATATAGATCAACAAATAGATGCACAATATTTCAGAATCAACTTAACTTTCATTACCCTTCTATTCCATTACAATCCCAACCCCGCCCTACACACTCAGTAGCAGGGGTCCGCACACATAACTACGGACTCGACCAGGCCTCTGCACACATAGCTAGAGACTCTACCAGGCCTTTGCGCACATAGCTACAGAGCCTCTTCCTACTCCTACAACCCAAGACTCGAACTTACAGACTCAGAGTGAATATCGCATTCAGAAACCCATATCCCTTAAGATAAAGACTAAACAACTCAAAAACTAACTTCTACACTTAGAGCCTCACTCTATTTATACATTCCCATGGTCCGCGGACCATGGGTAGGCTGACACATTCTATATTAAATTACAATATTTTAGGGCAGACAACCCTAGATTCTCACACTTCGCACTCGCATTTTGCGGGGTCTTACATTACCTTTGACCAAAATTCAGGCTACAAGCCCCAAAAATCCGTTATGGGGGTATTTGTTGCCCAACAAGCCCCCAACACAATCCTCGCGACTCGTCTCGAGTCACTTGACTGGTGTGGTGATCTTTGTGTGAAGTTCATCCAGCAACCTCTGTGCTTCTCTTACATCCGCAACACATTCTTCTGCTATCTGCTATACCCTTTGTGTGCGTATCTCTGATGCTTCATTTTTAGGTGCCATTCCTTGCCTGAGTGCATATACACCATGCATTGGTGCCAGCTTTCCCTTGATCTTGGCGGTGAACGTAAATGCTTCCTCGAGCCAAGGCTAGATGCGGTCCTTAAGAACTACTTCTTTCTGACGCACGGCATCCACCTGTGCCTTGAGAGCCTGGGCTTCCCACATCTTGGCCAGCTACTGAGTAAGGGCAACCATCTGTGTGGTCCACCGGACATTGTCATAGGCCTGCTGCAACTCCTGCACTTCTGTCTCTAACCGCTGTAACGTTGGGTCTTCCTGCAGTGAAGTGAGCATGATGAGTGACTGATCTAACAAGCATGTGCACTCTTATATGGCACACTCTATTGCTTCTAGCCCTGATTGAATGGCACAGTGCCATTTTTCTCTGACCTTTAGCAATGTAGAGGGCTGTGCCTTCAGCCTCAGCTTCATGATCTACAAGTTGAGGTCCAACTGGATCCTCGTTGCTTCCTCCTTCGCCTCACGGAATCTACTTGCCAATTTGTGGATCTGTATACCTGCTGGTAAGTCTGCTGTAATCTCGAGTTCAAGGACGTGATAACATGCTTCCTTGATGATTTGCTCCAACTGTTGAGTCTATGCTACCGCTTCATCACGTTGGAGGATTAGCTGCTCAATATTGATTTGCTATTCACTGAGCATCTGTACTGCTCGTCCTTCCCTAGCACGGAGCTCTATCGTCACTCCATCCTGCAGCTAGTATAATATCTCTTGCGAAAGGGAAGCCAAGTTTAGTCCAAGTCCCTTGATCTGGCCTACAATGGCTCTGTCCTTCACATTGTCCATTGTCAGTGCTCCTTCCGATAGCGCAACGGTATTAGTCATTTTGGCTCGCAGCAACTGCTCAGTTGCTAATGTACCCGTAGCCTCATAGGCAGCTACCATTCCCTGCTGTGGGGGTCGCACCTGAAGTTCCTGGAGTTGCATCTTGAGCACCCCCAACACATTCTACTGCTCTGTCATTTCCTCCTGGAGTGCCTCCTTGGTGACTTCACGAACTATGTCGCCGATGTCATATAGGTCACCCTCGGTCAATGTAATAGGCTTCCCATCCAACTTGGAAGCCTTGGTCTTCTTCCGTGGCCCAGTTCATTCTGTCATGCACGGTTGTTTCAGTTTTGTAGAGGTGGTGCTTGGGTCTGCGCCTTCCATCATATCATCTGTCCCCTACCCTATTGTAGTGGCCTTGGCTGCTACTGTCTTTTCTGCGGCGGCCTTCGCTACCTTCTGAGGCACCTGTACTTCTTCAACTCGTTGTTTGTTCTACTTCTGTTGTGCTAGCTTAGCGATAGCCTTCTATCTTTGAATCTCCATCTCATCACGCACCCCCAGATCTGGTGTGTGCCATTTCGGTGGCCATGTGTCGAGCATCATGAAAACAATGTCATCTATTGCGATGAAGGGAAGTGTGGTCCACTTCTCCTCTGGATCCTTCCACGCCCTGAAATACACATTATGCATATCGGCTTTAAAGTCTACAAAGCTCTTCAGAATATCGTATACCGAGGTGGATAGGTGTGGCCATTTGTTGATCCACAGTCATACACTTGCCTCCATCAGTAACCAGAAGATCTTGATTTCTCGGATTCGCATGACATCCTTTGTCACCCATAGCAACGCATATTTTTCTGCCTCTGGCCAGTCCTAGTCCAGGCAAGGAAACTAACTATCCTCAGGCAATTTACCTGTAACCAATAGGATGGATAAGAGAAACCACATGTAGTGGAAGGTCTTACCCTGCTCTTGGGCCTCCCTACAGTTCGTTAGGAACTCGTCATAAAGGAACTGCGCCCAGTTGAACTGTACCCCTTCTACGCATTGCTCGACCAGCGCGATGACCGTTGCTGGTACCTAATTTCCATGAAATTTCCTCATCACCTTTCTCGCCAACAACTAGGTAGCGACACAGACCCCTTTGTTCTGAATACTAGTGATAACGTAACCCCTCGGCTTTTTCTCCAACTTATA
>APFE030318125.1:29501-58242 GCA_000404065.3 Pinus taeda | reverse complement strand
CTTTTCATTGGAGATTCAGTCCTGCGTATTAACCATTTTTCCCTTTTCTTCCAATGACAGTTTTCTAAACAACGGATTTCGCCAAGACATACGGACCGGTCCTATAGCCTGTGGGTCCTTTTTGGGCCTCGGCATTTGGGGTGATTTAGGGATTTCTGGTGCATCACCTAGCAGTGGCGTAGAACTCTATGCAACTCCCTTGGTTGTTGAGATTATTCTGATCAGGGAATCTTGTGTATCCTTTGGGAATGCTTCAAACCACATACTTTCTTTTACAACCTCTAAGTTCATCAAGTTCATGCCCGCTTGATAATGCAACAACTCAAAAATGCCAAGGGTTGTTTGGTGAAGGGCCACCTCTGATTTATAGGCCTATTTGAATTCAAATTCGACTGTTGCCCCTGATTTGGCTCATTAATGCAAGACTGGCGGCAGATAGTCCCAAATCTCATTCTTACTTTGTGTCTTAATTGCCTATCATCCGCTCCTCGTTGTCTTAAATTGGCCATCTTTTCATGAACAGTGACACCAACGGTCACTTTCTCATCGGTCCATGTGGCAGCACAGTGCTCGGTGCACGAATGCGACCTGTGCATCAGACCGATCCTATGCGTGACTTCTGTGTTGCGCAACTCCCATACATACTCGTTTATAGTCCTACACTCTTTTACAACTTCTTGGAGCATTGAGTCTGTGCTTCCTACAAATAGTCAGGTGGTCGCACTAATAGTGCGAGACTTCAAGTCAAATTTCAATCCAGTCCACGGGCCTCCCTTAGTTACCCTCGTGCCCATCAATGCCTCATGTTCTTCCTTATGTGGTGCACCTCCTTGGTGACTTCATCTGATAAGGTGGGGTCGCATCCTTGGTAGTATAGCAAAACATTCTCAGTGACAATCTTCTAGTGCAGTGGTAGGGTTGCCCATACATGGCCCCGTCCTTTTGTTAACACATGATGCCTGTGAGATTTTGGTTTCCAACTTTCTGATATCCTCGTCCATTAATATGCTTTCCTGTTTCAGTTGTACTAGGTTTTCTTCGAGTTCACGAAGCTCAAGGTTCCCTCGCTAAATGGCTTCTTGAATCTGCATATGTTCGTCCTCGTGCAGCTGCATAATTTCTTCGCTTTAGTCCCTACGCATTGTCGCAGTTGTAGGAGTGTGAGGATTCTTTCCCAAATCTATGGCCTTGACCCTGTTCGTCGTCTTCAAAGCCATTTCTACACTCAGGTTCCTGTACATGGCCCCATAGGCCCATCGAACCGTTGGCACGCATAAGTCCCAATCAATTCGTTCCATCTGGTAGAGCAGATCTTTTTGAATGCTCTATCGTAGACTATTTGTGGAGTGTGTCGCCTTCCCTGTTGCCCCGTCAAGTTCTGAATTCCTATCCTTAGTCTAGGAGGTGCTTGCACAACACATGCCTGCACCCATCGACATATTTGGGTGTGTAGCCTACTTTGTTCTTTTATATTCGCACCAGTGCCCCATAGCCTTCTGATGTGGACTCCACCATTGTGAGGGTGTCGTGCACAATGCCCATTCCAGCACATTGTACCGCTGTTGTTCTGGTACTGCACTTTTGTCCAAGAGTTCATCCACTCCTGTTACCCCATCATAGGTTGGCAGTTTCCTTGCTTTAATCATAACGCATCGCAATGATTTGATCATCATGTTGCAATTCAATGTTGTCACTTTGTGCAATTGGTTCTGCCAACATTTATTTCTTCATATGAATCCAAAGTACAGGAACTATCATGCTCCCATGAGATTCTCCCATCTGCGGTTGGGTTCACCCGATCTTGATCTTCCATCATTATTTGGTAAATGCAATCCAACTCATCTTCGCTGTCATCATCGCACACAGGTTTGATGTAGCGCACTCCTTTGGCTGGATCTAGCGGAACTATTACGCGTAGAGAATATCATCTTCCGCTTCTTCAGGTTGATGACTCCATTCATATAAGTGGCCTAGTCTATTCCTATCAACATGGGGTAAGGGTTGTTGTCATCCACAATCTCTATTACTTCAAAGTCCATTTGCGTGCTCGCACCTTTGATATCCACTATTACCCCTTGAAACCTCCCCATGGGCAAGCTCTTTTGTTGCTTCGCCATCTGTAATTGAATAGGGGACCATTGTAACGTGGGCCTGCCCATGCATTCCCATGGATGCTTTGGTAACACATTCGCATTCGAACCCAGGTCTAGAATTACCTGATCCATTTCATATTCGCCAATATGCATCGTTAATCTCATCTCCTGCCCGGTGCGTAATGTATGCTTTCCTAGTTGTTGGATTACGCGTGGTTCCCCTAACCCTGTGCACCTAGTTATCAGTTGTTGTAGTCCTTTAACCGCCTTATTATCACGTAGCAATTTAATACATGTCTCTAAAAAGTTAGTTAGCATAGAAGGATCCATCCCTGTCTCTGGTTGATCCTTACTACCTGAAGTAGAGGCCTCCTCAAAGCTCTTCTTAGCTTCCATAAATGTCTCCTTTGCGCATTCCAAGTCAAACTCAAGTTCCTTTGTTGGAGCCTTATGAACCCATGTATCTTCCTCAGGTTGCTTCCCCTTATCTTCCCCTGTGGTCGCATCACTTCTGAGCACCATGTTCACGTTGGGGTCTTCTTCTCATGGTTTAGAGCTCATCATTTGAATATTCTGTGTCAGATTAGGCTAAAGTACCCCTTTCTTTCGCATCTGTGAAATCAACGTAGGACAATCTACCATTTCATGATCAAACTGCTCATGGTATGAACAAGATATTCTCGTTAGGTTGGTACAATCACAAGTGTAGTGCGTCGGTCCTCTACAATTGTAACAGATTAATTGTCTGCGACCCCTTCCTAGCCCCATTCCTCCTCGTCCTTGACCTTGCCCTTGAAATCCAGTGCCACCATCCCCGCGACTGAATCAAGGCCTCACATTTCTGTTTGCATTCTATATGTTGGGGTCCACTCCATCATCAACTCATAGCTGCGACAAGCACACTCGTCGTGGCCCACAGATCTACAAAAAATGAAAAACAGCTACTGGGGGGTCTGTGTATACTTCTGTAACAAATGATAGTTTTCTGTCGTGTGCTTTCCTCCCACCTGACAAATCGCACACCAGAGTGTGGGTGCTGCACTTGGCCCTGCCTATGCCTCTGGTCTCAATGGCATTGGTCCCCCTCCTGTTAAGTAGTTCGCAAATACGAGACAATGGTCTTTGTTATGGCCCTGGTCTTTACATTTTATGCACCACACTTCTTCGTGCGCCTCTGGCCGGGGTGCCCTATCCTACTTCAAGCTCTGTATTTCTAGGCAGAGAGTCTGAAGCTGCGCATGGATCTGTTGAACTCCCAATCTCGGATCCTATATCGGTGTTTCATGCAACCGTATTGCCATTTCCAATGCTTTTTCCTGGGTTGAAAGCTTCTATTGTGACAGCATCATCCTCAGGTATGGTGTCAAAGATGCCACAAACTACGCGCAGTGTTATGCATCCGTTAGCATCATATTAGCCTCGCGGATCATAGTCTTCAGTCTCTGATCCAGATCCCAGGGGGTCTCTCCTGGAAGCATCGCGATCTCTTTAAATCCGACGATTGACTGTGTCTCTGATTTCAGGTGGCTAAATTCTTTGTTCAACACATCCTGGATCTCTGCTATTCCTACATTTGGGTGATCATTCAAGTGCTTGATATACCATGTCTGTGTGCAATCCTGCAGCGCGCTCACCAATGTGGCCTTCTTAATCTTGTCATCTGTGACCCCTTGTGCTTCCCACACTGCTCTTACCACGAACTAGAACTGGTCCACATCCTCATTCCCTACTCCTCTGAATATGGGTAGCTTGATCACGCTCGCCATGCTGAACTATGGGGGTGGTGGAGGTGTGGTGGGTGAAGATGGAGGTGAAGTAGGTGAAGTGGGTGACGGCGTAAGTGGAGGTGATAACTACGGAATGTGTTGCCTTATCAAACTAACCGCACTTCTCGGAGAAACTCAAGTGTGCTTTTCCTCGCTCTCTCGTGAAGGAGAAATTAAAGGGTTGTTCCCTAATCCCTCGATCCCTTTGTATATCTTTCCACTCCACGTCATTCCAATCATTAATGTATTCGCATAACCTTCTTTTCACATAACAACATCTTAAACTAGGTATTCAGGGATTGATGTACCTACCTCGCGGTCCCTTGAGAAAACATCGTTCTGCTTCACTATAGCTCACGGTTGTGTCTATTGGGAACTCAATGATAAACCCCCCTATTATCCGATTAAGCCAATGGTCCATGGCTCGTGCAATCTTATCCTTTGAAGCCTCTAGTCTGCGCACTAACTCCGGAGTCCACACTATCGGTTGATTGAGCTTATGCCTCCCCTGGCTATTGGCTAACCTCGCAATCCAATCATATAGCTCTGAAGAGAAGGATGTAGAGAAGATCTCGTGGAGTTCTATATATACGTAGCGATCCAGCCACCTCTTCTCGAATATCTGCGCAGTTTTGTTTTCCTGTATCACGAACTCGTGAAGCTTCTAATCCAACCAATCTTCAATTTCCTTCTTTGTAGGATTCCAGTGTTCGGACATCAGACATCCCTTAGGCAGATCTTGGTCTCGGCAATGGAACCATTTGTTGGCTTGTTGCGGCCTGACCCATGTTTAGAAGTGATTTAGCCAAATAAATCCCAAAACTATCAGCCCTTTCGTCAATAGTGCGCGGTGCGTGGATTGAGGTCTCACCGGAGGTAGTATGGGAGGGTTTTGGAACCAGGTTTCTGCACCCTAGGGATGTCTTGATGAAGTCTGGGAAGTTCGCGAACTGATCCTATGCGCTCGCACTGTGCAGTTATCTGGCCTTCGCATAGCTCTGCGAATAGGCACGATCTAGATCCCTTATCCTTACTATGTTATTATTATAGATCTTAACTTAATTTTGAGGGCCCAATATTCTTATCAATCATTCAACATTCATAACAAGTGCATGCAATCATAAACTGTAAGGAGATGCATAAACCTATAACAGAATCATAAACATATAGATCTACGAATAAATGCACAATAATTCATAATCAACTTAGCTTTTGTTACCCTTCTGTTCTGCTACAATCCTAACTCTGCCCTGTGCACTCAGCTACAAGGGTCCGCACACACAGCTGCGAACTCTACCAGGCCTCTGCACACACAGCTGTAGAGCCTCTTCCTAATCCTACAACCCAAGACTCGGACTTACAGACTCAGAGTGAATATTTCATTTAGAAACCCATATCCCTTAAGATCAAGACTAACCACCTCAAAAACTAACTTCTACACTTAGAGCCTCGCTCTATTTATACATTCCCATGGTTCGTGGACCATGGGTAGGCCGACACATTCTATATTAAATTACAATATTTTAGGGTAGACAACCCTAGACTCTCGCACTTCACGCTTGCATTTCAAAGGGTCTTACATTACTTTTGACCAAATTTCGAGCTATAAGCCCAAAAATCCACTATGGGGGGAATCCGCTGCCCAACAACGGAAATGTTTCCGCAAAATTGGGTGGTTGTGTTAGATTAGTTGGCAAATGAAGGAAGGCCATTCAACTGGTTGACTATGTTGGCTCTTTAGCTGAAAGTGCATGTGACTAATGCCTGGAATACACCT
This sequence comes from Pinus taeda, assembly GCA_000404065.3. Taxonomy (NCBI): domain Eukaryota; kingdom Viridiplantae; phylum Streptophyta; class Pinopsida; order Pinales; family Pinaceae; genus Pinus; species Pinus taeda. Next base: position 52,606 of record APFE030318125.1, on the reverse strand, counting down.
AAGGATGAGTAATTGAGATCTACATGTTCGCGTACCTACTTGATGCAATTTGTGCCTAGCATCAGTTCCCTGGCATGGTTTGGATATGGACACTATAAGAGAATGTTGTGAACATTTATTGCAAGTTTCTTGCTAAGTGCAGCTATCGAGGAGTCATGGCGAGGCTATCTAACCATTTCATCACCCTGGTTTACAAGATGATCTTTGAGTAGGATCCATCTTGCATGTCCCAATAAGCGATGCATGCGTTGCTTAACATTGCAGATTAGTATGCCTCACCCAGTGGCACCTTCATTGGGATGTTTTGCAGAGGGAACCCTCCGCATGTGCTACCAAGGTTTTCCATAGATAATTTGGTCATGCAAGAGGTTGCATATCACATATCCACGGGGTTATTAGCAAGACTGCACATGAGGAAGAAGGCACCATGGCCTACTCTTCCTTTGCGGATTGGATTATATGAGATCCGTAGCTTGAAGGATGCAGATGCCGAGGTTAAGGACTTAGAGAAGTTTGAGTTCGACACCAAGGATTCCAATCTGTATGATCCCTACTGCATATGTAAGAACCATTGTGTGGAGGTGTATTATCCACAGATCCACGAGGCATGTCATTGGGTAGAGGAGGACCCTTGGAGGTATTGCTACAACTCCTCTAAGCTCAATGAACCAGTCATCATGGCTATAGAATGGAAAGAATCTATGCAGGAAACAACACCATAGGAAGCAACACCAACAACAGTAGTGAGTAGCAAACTGGAGGAAGACAAAGGCAACATGAAGATTTCCAAGAACCCAGAGGTTGAGGAAAGCTACAAGTTCAAAGAAGATCCCCTTGTTAAGAGAGTAGATTTGGAAATAGAGGCAAAGAGGCAACAGTTCATAAGGAGAGTAGAACGGAGGAAGAGAGAGAAGAAAAGGTTGGAGGATGCAAAGAGTAAGTTTCAGGACATCGAGAAGAAGATGAAAAAAGAGCAGGAGATAAGAAGGAGAGAAAGGAAAGAGAAGCAGAAACAAGAACAAGAAGAAAGGAAAGGTGCAATGGCAGAGAAAATTGTGCCTATACAAGTTGAGGAGTCAGAGAAATTAGTAGATGAAGAAGATGGTGAGCAGTTGCATGTTCAGGAAATTGCTTAGTAGATTGAGAAAATGGTTGAAGAAATAGACATGGTTTGGAACAGAAACCACAAGATCAAGATACCAACCTCATGTCAAGAACATCCGAGGTCGTACCTCAGTCTCCAGCACCTCAAGAACCAAAACCAATCCTAAGTGAGCAAGGACATGTTATCCTCCTTAATAATGATCTAATGATGGATGTGTACTATATATCATTTGATGAGTCATAGAAAAGGATTGTACAGGTGCGAAGAAAGAAACTCCTAGATGATCATGCATCACCTGCACATATAGAGGAAAGGGTGATTGTTTTAGATGTTAGAAGACATCTAGCTACCTTGGCCAATGCCTCTAAGGCTTATCCAGAAGCCACAAGTTCAATTATCAGGTTATTGTTACTATAGAATGATCAGATGGAAAAGGACTTGCAGGAGGCCAAGCATAGGACATAACACTTTGTAGGATCCGCTATGGCAGAAATGAGAAAAAAATACTTATTGAAGTATCGACTCTTGGGACCACCATGCGGAATCTGTATGATAGATTTGTCACCGTGCACAAGGCAGTTTTCCATTTATATGGTTTCCAATAGCAACGCATGAAGATTTTCCAAACTCTCAAATACATACACGTTGCTATTACGCATGTACAGGAATGGATGATGAGGTACAAGGGAGCCTCGCTTTACTTGTATAAGATAATGAAGCCGCAGGCAAAGCCAGACAAAGCACATATCTAGATGTTGATCTAGAACAATGAGAAACTTCCTCCACTCATAAATATCATTGAGACTTCCTATGCATGGTTGTTCAAGAGTCTAGATGTCATAGTGAGGACACACAAGATCCCTTCAATCAGATCCCTCACTCAAGCCAGGAAGAAGAACCAAGTCCTGTTGGAGGTCGACAGGTACATGGAGCAGTTGACGCGAGAGGCCACCAGTGATGACTTACAATTGAGCACAGAAAATATGCAGAAGTACATCAATGGTCCAACCACACTTAGGACAATGTTGTTCATGCTTCAAGATGAGTTGGACAAAGGTTCTAGAACCATATACGCAGAAGCCATGGAGGCAAGAGTTTGTTTCCATAAAGACATCACCAAATAGTATGGGGACACAATAGCACAATACCAATCTTGGTATCAGTTCATCACCGAAGACCATCAAGAGGATGTTGTCAAGTTGGTCTTTCTCTAAGCTTCTGAGTGATGATGTTTGTTTTGTTAGGTTGACTCAAGCCTATTTTGTCCCACATGGGTATATGTGGAAATTTTATTATTATTTGTAAATATATTGTAAGTGAAATTCCAAGTGTCATTAGTGGAGTGTGAACAATCACTATGTAATGTAAAGAGTTATTTGTAAAGGAGTTGAAGAGTCATGAGGGTAGTTAAAGAGTCAAAGGGGAATGTCAAGGGTCACATTACCCTTTCTTATATATACAACCTCATACCTCATAGTCAAGGTTTTTGGGAGCCAAGCTTTTGGCTAGGCATTTCTTAGAGAAGGCTTGGAGAGTAATTTTACAAGCCTTGGCTTCTCCATAATTTAGAGCGAGTACATCTCTTTGGAGGAGTAGGCAGTGTTGACTATAATGTTCCACTATTGGGGCTAGTGGTTATCAATGGTGTATGTATAGATGGAACTTTAACTTAATAATATAACAGAGCCAACATGTTTTCATGCATATGTTGTTATTGTAGTTGGACTATTCTAATTGCTTTAGCAATGTATGTTATTTAAATTATGCATTTGTGTATGAACTATTTTGTATGCAATTGTATGAATCTTGTTGAAGACATGTTGTTGTATTAACACATCAATCTGGTTTGTGGACTATTTTGCTTTCATCTTATGATGTCATTCTGATTGTGTGTTCCTTTTGAGATGCATACTATTACAGGCTTCTAAGGGGCACACTTCCTTTTCCCCTATGTGTGTTAGAACCCCCATGCATCTCACTTGACTTGCTGCAAGGTCACACACTTGCTTCTGACAAATTTATCATACTTACCTCTTAGCGCTACCATGTTCAAGGCACTACTTTACTACCCACTGTTGGGACTCCTATTCCAAATGGTTTGAGGTCTAGTTGGGACTTCTTACCAAGGAGATCCCTTGACATGTTGGTGGGTCCAACAATGTCAATAGGTTAATAGCGTGTTTCCCCCTAAAATTTCACATGTTAAAATCCAGAGTCGGGTAGAGTATGTATGTTTCCATAGACTTTATCAGCTAAATCTCTTTGCAAAAGTGGGTCCCTTGTCCCACAAACAAGGGGGTCCCATACAACAATTTGGAGTTTGACATGGCCATGACCCTAAAATTATATTATGTATAGTTTGACTGGTCCTAATGGTTAAAAATATGTATTTCTTCCTAATAGCTCATGGATTCAAATCCAAAGTCAGGGTAGATTATCTACATCTCCGTAGACTTTAACAATCCACTAATTATGTGGAGGTGGATCCATTTCCCTACAAACAAGGGGGTATTATACACTAATTGGGTGTCTACCTTGGCCATGACCGTATTTTTTTATTATTATTTCCTTTAAGATAGTAAAATTCATTGTAATTTAGTATTATATTTGTAATGAGGAAAATTATTATTGGTTAGTATTCATAAATGCACATGATTCATCACCATTATTTAAGAAAAACCACACCATTCGAAATGACATACTAGGTGTTTGGTGGGAAAATATCACTCTTGCTAGATGTTTTTGAGTGTTGGGTCATTAACCTATTTCCTTACAAATGAGAAATATGAGCTTTACATTAACAAAAAATAATTTAGGTATTACTACAAGATGACAAGGTGGTTTCAACCTAGATAGTATTTACAAGAAAACTAATACCCCTATGGTCATTGTTAAAGTTACCTCAAATAGAGTTGTATGCTTTCTAATAACATTTATCTTTAATCTCATAACCAAATTCTACCTTGATTTTAGTTTAGCTTCCTTCCCAAAATAATATGTAAATAGAATTACAACTAAATTGTTAATATAAATCTAAAATAAAATAAGATAAATAATTAAAAATATTATAAATGTTATTTTTTTAATATTTGGTTATAATTTTTTATTTTTTTATTTAATATTTATTTTTTTGATTTTTATATTTTAAAGAAGTCATTAATCTTAATGTAAAATATCAAAATATAGTTTTATTAAATTAGTATAAAGTAGAAAATGAATATTACTAAAATAAGGACCAACTAATATATGGGTTAAGTAATTCCTAAAATATTATGAAATGGAAGGTTTTGTCAATCTTTGCAATATTATGAAGTTGGAGGCTGAAATTTATTCATCTTAAAATGTCCTAAATATGTCCAACTTAAATATCCATTTCAAAATATTTGTTACATATGGATCTTCCTAAAATTTGAACTCATAAAAACCACGAAGACCTAGAAAAACTTTTCTTCAATCATTTGTAACATAAAAATATAACTATAAAACAAACCTATTTCTTTTGTAAGATTATGCATACCTTTATATTATTGAGTTGCAAAAAAGAAAGACAACACTGTTTCCATTTCTACGAGTCTGCTGCTAGGGAAACCATACTAGTAGCATAGGAAAATATCTCATATCCATACTATTGGAATATGAGAAATCTTGTCTTCAATGCTAGCTAACATCTTCATGATATTTAGAAGACTATGAGAAGTCCGAAGACTTTACTTTCGATGATTAGTAGCTTTGTTTTCATTGAAACAAAATACCAAAGAAATTACAAATTTTCATTCAATTTGAGGGTGAGTCCAACTAGATGGTGGTTAGAGCTATTACTTTTTCATCATAATTGATGAATTCTGAGTCTACCACTTTTTGGCTAGTAGAGTAACCTTTCCATTTTTCTTTGAGTTTCATTTTTGCTCAAGAAAATCTCCTATAGTGTCTCCAATCTTTTAACAAAAAAAATTCCCATGATGGTCTTTAATTTCCAATATAGATCGATACTATTCATATATATTGTCTATTGAGTCCATGCATTTCTTGTTTCATGAATCCAACTTCCCACTTCTACTTGTATCTCTTCATCAAAGATGAATCTATGGTCAATCCTTTCGTTCTCTTCTGCTTTATTAATCTCTTTCCACATTTCCAAGGGAGTGCTAACAACATTCCTTTCTCTTGAGATATTAGTTGTTAATTATGCTTAAGAACCATAGCGTGGTTCAACCAACCAACAACCTGAAAACCCAAAGGGAGATTGGATACATGGCATTGGGGAAATAAAAATAAGATGGTGAAATTGGAGAAAGAGGAACGCCAAGACCAAGCCTTGCAAAACTTGAATGAAAAAATAGAGAACCAAAGGGAATAGAGGGGTGCCAAGGAGACCCAGGTAGGGGCAAAGAAGAAATATTCGTTAATCACTGTGAAAAATTCCACTATTGTTATGCAATTCTAGCCTAGGAAATTTGAATTTATCCTCCAAAACCACCAAAGATTAATGATGCCAATAGGGTACCCCATAAAAGAAACCTTAGTCTACTTCCTCTTACACCCCAAGGGAAAAATAAAATCTAGCAAACCAATAGAAGCAAAGAGAAAAATAAAAAGGGGGAAATCTAACCAACCAAACAATGTTTGTAACCTTCAAACACTAGAAGAAATCCAAATCATATAAAGGTTAAAGGAACAACTTAATTGTAATGAATTTCCAAGAAAAAAAGATATTTCAAGGAAGTGATACCAGGAATTCTGCCTCCCAGATAGAGCAAGCTATATTAACCTTAATTGTCCATCATCAAGGAAATTGCATGAACCATTTGTCCATTTGAATGCCAAGTATGTGGGGTGTTATTTCCTTGAACACTTATCTGTGCTCATTTAATGAGATATGACATCATCATATGCCACTCCTGTGGGGATATAAAACAAACCAATTACTTCAAATAATCAACTTAATTTAACCAAATATCTAATGCTATATTTTTTTCCATGTAAGAAAGCACCCCACCCTTTGGCCTGTAGGAAAAGGTAAGATATTTTATAGGGTTCAAGACCATACAACAAAAAATCTGAACACGAGCTCAGTTACTTCAAATAATAAACTTAATTTAACCAAATATCTAATGCAATATTTTTTTCCATGTAAGAAAGCACCCCACCCTCTGGCCTGTAGCAAAAGGTAAGATATTCTATAGGGCTCAAGACCATACAACAACAAAGCTCGACATGATCTCAACATGTCACTTAATGGAATTGAACCTAAGTGAGGAGGATACAAATTATTAATCCCAATCACCCTAGCTAAATCCAATTAACAAATATTCAATGCAATTTGTCAACTATTATATCACAAGAACAACATGCATAGCGATGGACATGACCATTTTCTATCATATTTTACAATTACCTATTGTGCATGAAACTATATGAATTTGCATAATCATAAAATACAAAAATGATGTTTACTCATATTTTTTTCTCATAAATTTACAATTTCATGAATATGAGAGACATAAATATGACAATGCTTATTTTTTAAGACCATAAAATACATTAAAATTTTGAAATTATGTCCTATAGGTTGTAATATTTCATAGCTAGTCAAATCTTCAAGGTTTAGTAGAGGATGATTGATATTTGAGATAAAGGTGGTCGTAAGATCCATGATGTTTTGCTTAAATAAAAATGTAGATTAAAAATTATAAATTGAGTTCAATAGGTTGAAAAATAAAAAGATAATTTTGATCTTCTAAGTTGGGTTAATGAGTCTGGAATAGAAATTCAGCTTTCTCTTTTTCTCAATCTCCTTATGGTTACAAATATTTGTTTATACTTAATTATTAAAATGCCTTTAACAATGTTGATCTCTAGTAGGATGTCACTATATCACTTGTCCAACCTCTTTCAAGCCTGGAGTGTTTTTTATTAATGTTTGAAGCAATGTGAGGAAGCATCTCATACTATGTCTTACCTAACTTATGATTGTACAATAAATGCCTAATCGGCACTTTATTCCCAATGGAAAAAAACCCCAACTTGCAAAAGAAAGATTAGATAACATGTATTATATTTAATTTTAAGATTATTTACTTTAAAATTCCAATGCACCTATTAAGTTTTCATTGAAGTTTTCTTAAAAATATTATAGCCCCCAATATCATAGTTATATAGAAAAATTAGGGTGACACATGTATCAAAATGAGAACCTTATTTTTTTCCAAAAACCAAAATTTTGTAACTTTACCTTTGTTACTAAAATGAACTTTCCAACATCCATTGGTTCTTTTATTAACATTGTAGTTTCAATTTGGTTCTTTTATTAACATTGTAGTTTCAATTTAGCTGATAAAAATAAATTATGGTGTACATATAGAAGTGGACCCCTTACAACCTACTATTATTCCAGACAAAAAAAAATTGAGTATACGATTTTCTTCCATTTAGCAATCAACGATTTTCTTCAATTTAGCAATCAATTCCTTTGTTTTATTTATATTCATAGGCATCCTATAGTTAGTAAAAAAAATATTTTAGAATGTTAAATAGTTAGTACAAAAAATATTTTAGAATGTTAAATGGTTTATCAAGGTTAAAAGAGTTCATTGTTAAGAGGGTAATATCATATGCATATAAAATGAGGATAACAAATAATCTTCTAACTTGTTAATAAAGGTATCCAAATAGTAAGTGATAAATGTTGGTTATTTCTAATCTTGGCAATGATCCTCTTATATAACCTTATTATTTAACCTTATTATTTTGGTGCCCAACCCAATAGGAAACCCAATATCTTTTAACCTCTTCCAAAGGTTATCTCTAATGATCTAGCCAAAATATTTTGTGAAATCTTCAAAATAGAAAAAAAATTACCTTTGTTGTTTCAACAATCTTCACTGATAATTGTAAGAGTGATTAAGTGGTTTAATGATGAATGATAACTTTGAAAACTATATGCTCTTTAAGTCTCTCATCATAAATTTCAAGCCATAGAGTAATATTCTTTTTCAATATCAATCCCTACAATTTAACGAGAAAAAAGTATAATAATTCCTATATAAAATATGAAAAATTACTTTCATCACCATATTTAAAAATAAAAATAATAATCTCTTCATCCTTAAATTTTTAATATCCCTCCTTAACTACTAAATTAAAAAGATTCTAGTGGTAGCCATAAGAATTCCTAAGGCAAGGTATAGGAAAGGTGACTAGCTCCCGTGTCTACCGGCTTCATCAATGGGTTAGGGATCACTCCGTATGCGTTGGATGAAAGCAGTAAGTGAAAGGTGAAAGGGTGACCTGGTAAAAGCAGTTTGAGCCCTAGCTTTCCTGGAGCAGGCGGAACTGCTTTATGGTAATCTTTAGATTCTGAACCAATCTAAAATAATTACCACTTCCTTATCGGACTTATACCCACCTCCCTCTCGCCTCCCTCTCGCAGTTAATATACACCTACGTGTATAAATATAAAAAAAATAAAAGACAATACCTCATCTTTAAATTTTCATATAAATGACTTTCCATATTTTTTCACTTTTGTTAAGCTCAAAATTCCAAAGTCAAATTTATTATTATATATGTGATGTAAAAGTTTCATATTATAAAAAGTAAGCATTTGTGGGTTAACAAAAAATATTGAAGTTTTTTTAAAATAAAAATAATAATTAATCATTTATAAACAAACTGTAACATTTTTTAATAATTATAAAAGCCAAAAAATGTTTATTTCATAATTTTAACATTATGAAATCATCCTTATAAAACATAATTTAAATTAAAAAAAATAAAAAATAAAAACTTTTCCATATTTTTAACATGATGAAACTATTAATATATATCATTTATTACAACACATTCCGCGAAAATACAACCAAGTATAAACTTTGTTTTATATATATATAAAACGTACATATTAACACATATATCATCTTGCACATTAATATGCAGAGTTGTCTATAATGCGACTTTTTGGAGATTCCAGTGACGGAATCCGGCGGAAGAAATGAGGTTGAATCTTGATTTTTAGCAGTTAAAATGGTTTTTTAACTGCATATTTGGATTAAGCGCGCTGAAAAACCCTGGGAGCCATTGATTGTGCAGAAACTAGCTATCAAACTTGGGATTCCAATGAATTGCTACTGGATTTTGACCGGAAAAATCCGCCGGAAAGGCTTTCAAAAAGTCGCGTTAAAGACTACTGCTTAATATGCTACGTAACCATTACCATAATCTCTCACAGCTCTCATATATATATAATTATTAATAAATTATTTAAATAAATAAATAAATTATTTTTTAAACTAACAATTAAAAGTAATTTTATTTATTTATTTTTACATAGTTTAACTTATTTCCATAAATAATATTAATAATAATAATAATAAATAATAATTTGACCTGGGTCTTATGGTCAAAATTAGCCGTTGGAGACTCTGCTTAGACTATTTAACATGCTAAGCTAGATCTGTTTGTTCAACTTGTTCTGACGATGAACCACACTAATTGGTTCGAAATGAACCACACTAATTGGTTCGAAATGGTTCGAAACGCGTCGACAAATGTCTGTCTACATGTGATTTACCCCGAAGTTATTCTTTCAACTATTATGGATCACAGAAGCCTCAATTCAACTAAGTATGTATATGTTGAAATATTTTTTATAATTATAGTTATGTCTTTTTTAATTAATAAAAAGCTCATATGAGTATAGAAAGTTTATCTCATTCATAGTTTTTTTTTAATAATTTTTTAAACAAATAAAAATAAATGTTTAAGGTTTATAAATAAATAAGTGGATAGTATAAATATTTATATTAATTATTATTTTTATTTATTAATTATTTGTATTTTATTAAAATATTTTTTTAATAAAAATATTAAATATATTGAAAAAAATAATGGGAAAATTAGAAAAACATACATTAAAGAGAGATAATAAATGACAATTACCATCTAAATTATTAGTCATAGACAAAATCCATTTGAATGAACTTGTACATTTGGACTTTATCACTTTAGCATCAACTATACCTCAAAGTTATCAAAAGTGACAGCAACAACTGTCAACTTGGTCTCTCTTAATACATTGCCAAAAATAAAATAAAGAAAACTAAAACTTTGTTGCATACTCTGATAGCATCATGGTAAGAATTTCAAATATGAATTATCTGTTAAATTTTACAGTTTAACAGTTTAGACAATTTTAGTACACGTTTTAGTCATTTTAACAAAAAAAAATATTAACAACCATAATTTAACGCGCAAAACACTACATGACAAACAATTTACCTATCAAATTCCATTCCTAAATAACATTTACATTTCCAAAAAAATAAAAAATAAAACCTTCCCTTATCCCTGAAACCTTTCACATAGTTAAAACGTAAGTTATTCGATATGTCCTTGCCTCCTTTGTGTCATGTAATTGGCACAAGTTTTAGCCATGTCTTATTCACACGACATGAGTTTGACTCGTGTTAGACACTGGTCACATTAGTCCTACTCGTGTCTTAAAATTCACAGGTATCAGTGAAAAAGCTGCCAGCAACTATTAAAAATTCTCAAGCACTTTGTTCACAACTTTGGAGCTCTAGCATATTTTGGACTGCAGTGAAGGGTGTGTCCTGAAATTCATACACTAATGGGTGAAAAAGTTGCCAACAACTCACCTCATTTTTAAGCAGTTTAGCGAGACCTTTAGAGTTTTTAAAGATTTTTGGATGGCAGACAGGGTTATTAAGAAGTGTTAGAAAGAATTCTAAGTGTTAAAAATGGTTTTATCAATGTTTTACCAATGCTATGTAATTAATAGTAATATTACATTTTTAAAATAAAAATGATATTCTTTTTTATTTTCATTTCCATTTTTAATTTTTTTAACATTATCATTAAATGTTTTAAGATGTTTGAGAGTGATTCTAACCTAATTGCGTTTTATATGGAAAATGTAAAATTTTAAATAGCACTTAAAATCTAACAGACTTAATGCTTTTAGGATTTTAGGATTTGCCCAATTGCAATGTTTCTGTTTAATTCTATCATGTATGAGGGTATGGAACTAGCATTTAATAACTAGCACTAAGCCTTCTATTTACATTAATGTTGGTGGCAATTTAACTTTTCCATCATGACTAGTAAAATGTATCATTACTCAAAAAAAATCTTTAGAGAATGATATTAATGATCTCAAAATAAAAAATGGATTGTACAATTTTATATTATAATTATATAACTAGTACAACCACATTATTAATGTGGTTGATATAAACACTTCATAAATATAACCAAAAAAATCATTGCGACACGAAAAATGTCTTACTAATGCACACATTTATCTCATTAACCATGTATAAAAATGTTACTTGTCAATTTTAATTTAAAAAAAAAGAATTATAAATGAATGTTATAAATAATAATGAAGAACTTATCATGGAGGAACTTATTAGAATTGGAATAATCTCAAATCCCTAGAAAATTGTTGGTGGGAGCCACATGGCATGAATCTAATTCTTTAAATTTATTAAAAGTAATAAACCATTTTGCTAAATAAAAATTGTTTGTATATCAATGAATGTTATAAATAATAATGAGAAACTTATCATGCAAGAACTTATTAGAATTAGAATAATCTCAAGTCCCTAGGAAATTGGTTGGCTCCGTGGCACAAATCTAATTTTTTAAATTTATTAAAAGTGAATGCAACCTAACAAACTCTTTAATACAAGAAACATTAAGACTAAGCATATGTTGAGCATATTCCCTGAGAATCAATCTAAGCCCTCAATTAAAAAAGAAAAAGTCAATAGATCCTCATCGACCTTAAGTTGAAATAAGAAGCCTTCGCTAATTAAATTTAGTTGTTGTCTCGATCACAACAAATTCACCTCGAAAAGTTATTTTTCCCTGGAATTCACCAATTTTTGTTTCAAAAAATCTGATCATAGGAGTGTTTGAATTGTTTTTTTGATGGTGGGAATGGATTCAGCACCATCAAAAATTTCATAGGCACCCAAAATCCTGAAGTTTGATAGTCGTAACTCAAATTTGCCAAAACTTCTATTAGATTTTGGCAAAAAACATACTGGAATTTCCATTATTTTCCAAGCATATTTATAACGTCAGTAAACTACACTTTAAATTTATATATATAGTATCTTGTTTTGGAAACACATGTCATTCATGTCTCCTAATGGCAACAAGGTCAGGATATTGTCACTGAGATGACTACATTGAATGATAACGTATCTATTATCATGAGGTGTGCTTTACTGACAAGTTTAATCCATTATATTCTTCCCTAGTTTGATTTATAATTTCAATTTTCAAATAGACAACGCCAAAATACTGTGATTGGAATTTTGGATGACTGCATTGAATAGTAAGGTACTTTTTTTTTCCTTTTTCCATTAAGAAAAAACAACTGTTTATATATATATATATATAGATATAACAGTACATATAACTGGTAATATGTAGTGCATATACCTTCATAGTTCAATCTTTGTACCGTCACTGTAACAATCCATCCATTTATGTCAACTATACATTAGATTTATCTAATATATGTGCATATGTACCAAAGGTAGTATTAAACAAAATAAACTATACCAAATATTGTCCCATTCTAATAAAAAATGAATTCATCATCTGTCAACTTGTAATATATATTACGCATATATAAAAGCAACAAAAAACCAATCTCAAAGTCACCTTCTTGATAAAAAAAATTGAACCCAAATATTAGTTGATAAAATCCCATCCAAGAGTCGTTGTTATCCCAGAAGTGGAAGTATCCCAACATCTACTGTCTTGTCACCCAACTTAATCTCTACATGCATCCCATCCAATTCATCCTTTAGCCCCTTTTTAGACATGTTGTATGCATTTTGGTTAAATTCCTGTCCAATATGCTGAATCGTTGAGTCTCTGAGAGAGCCCCAAAGGTTCTCAATTTGTTTGAGCCAACCATGTAGCATTGGTTGATATATTTTTGTGTTTCCCTGTACATGTTCAATGATAGTCCGTGAATATCCATATATGTGGATGGAGGGAATGTTAAGATAAGATGAAAACCAAAGGAGACCCCATAGGGCCATAGCTTCAGCCTTCATATTTGTGCCCTTGTCAGCACCCCAATGGACCTAGTATTCTTGTTCCTCTGATTTAATGATCTAGAAACCACACCCACAAATGCCCCTTTGTGGCGCTCCATCAAAGAAGCCCAGTGGGTAGTCATTTCCAGGGCCTGTCTTCCTTCTTAATGTATTCTTAGTGCCACTGTTGTGATCATTACCAAAGGTATACCATTCAATAATGTGATCCATCACATGTGTATCATTTTCCTTATAGTTCTAAAAAATAATTCTATTGAGCCATCTCCATATTTCCCAAAAAAATGATAATGGTATTGTCCTCCATGGAAATTTTTGTTTGCTCCACCAACATAAACAGTCAGTGATGTTATCATATTGGTTGTATGGAAAACCAAGGTATCGAGCTGTCACGCGGAATCAGTCGATCTTGCGGACAAGACAGACCTTCCTAGAATCTAATGAAGACCTAATGACAAACAAACCAACCAAACACTATCTTTCTCTAAATGCGCTTTATAAGTAGTGGTAAACAAGTGTGTTTTAGGGCCTACCTCATGTCCAACGCAAGTTCGGAGATGCCTTCGCTCCCTTGATCCAAGTAAGTTCCTTCGTCGCAAACCTGCAAGCACAAACAAGGCAAACGATTAAATAACACCTGAATATCCAATATTATAAAACATATTTAACATGAAATTCAAGGAGTCCATGAAACAAATAGCATAAGATACTTGTTGAGAAAAATGAGCTTGATTGTATTAATTCAAAAAGAAAGAACCTTACAACCTTTGCCTTGACGCTGTACAAGCTCCTTCCAGGGTCCAACAAGAAGTCTCCTCTACTTTGACAAGCTTCACTCACTCCCTAATTGGGCCAAAAAGGTATGTGATCTCTCCTCTTAAGCTCAAATAGGAAGTCTTGATTTCATTAGCATTTACCCTCAAAAGTTCAGCTTCTAACCTCTCTGGCCACTGACCCAATGCCTCAATTTATAGTGCAATGGAGATCAGTTACTAGCTCCTCCTTCAAAGGGATAGCTCCTCTCAACAAGGGATTAGTTCCTCCTTCAATGGGATGCATGAACCATTTGGAGCGAACAATCCACGTAACAAATGCTTCTAGAAAACTCTAGAATTAACCCAAGATGAGTTTTTTAAGATAAATATTGTTCCTTTTGACTTTTACAAGGGTACGCACCCTCCCCTTTACATACAGAGCGTATAAGTACGTAGATTTCCTGAACAGAAGGTGCGGGCCCGCAGGCAAAAGTAAGAGAAAGTATGGAACCAGAGTTACATTGCTTTTTTGATGTCTTTCTCTCATTTTTAAAGCTTGTTTTGAAGAGCTGAGGTTTAAGACTTGCTTAGGAAGCTGGTATAGGTGATGATAGGCCTACACCGACTGTAAATAATCAAGGTGACGATATTTTTGTGTAACAAGTCTCACCACCAATCCACTAGAACTCTCAGCTATTCTTGTTGTTAAGCCAATCAAGACCATGTCTCAATGTCTTCATCTAAACCCTCTACTCCATGATCTAGACACTGACAACATCCTCAAAGTTGCTTCAGTGTGCACACTCTGATTCACTATCCCTCAAAGTAGCTCAAATACACTCCAATATGGTTGAATTTCCATGACTTTGGGTCTAGGATAGAATCTTAAAATCTTTGACACTACCAAACCAAGAATCTCAATGATACTACTTTGCATAATGGAATATAAACAAGAGTAAATCACATATGCATATAATATAGACAAATTTTTACAGTTTGTAACCCAACTTCATTATATTAAACAACATATAATACTATAATCTAGGGCTCTTGTACCAAGGATAATGGCCCTCATACATCCACTAGTACAAGATACAAAATTGGGGATTGTGTGAGTCCATCAACAACCAATCTACCCTCAACAACATACTCTAAACATATGGTTGTCACAAGCTCTCTCAACTCCTCTAGGTCGCACCTTATACCTTCACGGTCCATTGTCTCCCAATCTATAGTTTTGCCTCTATCAATGCTCCAATTCCATCTGATCACTGAACCTAGACTATTAAATCTACTACGTAGTTGTCCCTTAGTCCATCAAGGGCACAACACATCAAGACTCATGTCAAGTTGTTCATAGCTCCACTCATGAACAACTCTTAATCTGCCCACTACTACTCCTCAACTACACAGGGACTTCATCTGACTATGGTCTTCTTGTGCTACACTAATGAAGACCAACATAGGGCACAGAGGGCTACCACCTATCACTATAAGATTTCCATCTCCCACAATGAACAAAGGCTAGGAGGACTTCCCATCATTTTTTGTAGAAGTCCTTCTCCACAGACATGTCTAAGGCTCCACAAATTGCTCCTGGTTGATCAAACCCTTGAGCTCAACAACTGCCTCTCTCTAGCAACTACCTTTTTCAATCAAGGTGTTGCACACCAGGCTCCAACTTGGACATTATCATGTTGTCCTCTAACAGACCATAAGTGGCCAATCATGTCCACACTAGGTTCACTCTCATGCTACTCTCCAATAGTCCATGAGTGACCAAGTCCATGTTGTAGCATCTGCACCTAGTAAGGGAATCCTCACACCTAGGAGACACTTACACACGAGTGCTGAAAAATTCTCCACATCTGCCCTTTGCTCTATAATAGAGGATCTATTACAAATCTAGGCTCCAATCTTCACTTTGAAACTTTCCATTGGTTAGGGAATCTAACATGCCATGTCAACTCTACCTCCTTGGCTTCCACATGCTGTCACAACTCTTTCCACACTAGGACACCTACGTCACTACATAGCGGGATCCACTCCTAGTTGGAGTTCCTTCATGCCCAAGGCTACTCCAACAAATGGCTCCCAACAACTTGCAATGTAGACTGATCCAACACTAGTTAAATTTTGACCCAACATAAGACAACCTCCATCTTCAATTATGATCTCACTACTATCCCTGGTTAAGGCACTTGCACACTACAAGAACCCTTACTTCTCCACCCAAACAACTCTTAATTCAATATCGCCTAGTCAAGGGAGTATGCCCTGATTTTGTGTTGTTTTTATGGGCTTATACCACCCTCAAACAACCCTATGTAGGCACCTTTCTAAGGTGGTATGGCCTGCAGCCTACCACATCTATCCTCCTATACCTACGACCCACACAAAATAGAGATAACACACCTTAAAATATCAGACCTGTGTTCACACCTTACCATACTTAGACTTGTTATGGTATGAGAAAACCCTCCATGTAGTCAAACAGGCTCCCAAACTATAAGTCCTCACGTTGTTCTGTCCTCTTCTCTTAGGGAAAAACAAAGGTATCACCCTCTTTAGTGAGTTTTTGTCCCTCCTCCTTAACATTTCCTTAATGTTTCACTTTTGGATGCTCAAATGCCTTGCCTTCACCCTCTATTTATACACAAATGAGGGGCTCCATAGCGTCACAATATAGGGGCTTCCACAACTAGTCAAGTTAACTCAACACCAAGCTCACCTTAACATATGTGTGAAAGCTCCATCATATAACTTCAAAAATTTATAACCCTTCAATAGCAACTTGAAATCACATGATTCTCATGGCATTAGAATCATCTCGCTGAGAGATATCGTCCTCGTTGAAGACTCATTATGGTTTTTTCCCAAACATCGATGGGTGAAAAATCTCAGGCTTGAGTTCTAAGCCCACAAGCCTACTTGTGGTACTTTGACCTTGAACCCTCAAACACTAGGGCTTGGAGTACCTCCCAAGCTACACAAAAATCAACATGGCACAACTTGGAACTTGTTACATCTTCTCATGCTTCCTACCACTATAGCATTCCTTGGTACTACCTATCATACTTTGTCATTCCCTCCTTAGCACACTTGGAACTCACTAACGGTCCTATTACACACTCTTATTCATTCATTTCCATGCAATTGAAACAAGTGCTCCCTTGTGTTTCCCTGACACTCCCTAACACTCCCTAGCATGTGTTAATGGTGCAAAACCCTAGCACCTAGCACATCTTGGAATGTCTTGGCATGCCTAACATGCCTTGGAATTGTCTAGCATGTGTTAGCACTTCTTGGTATTCCCTGGCACACCTTGGCACTCCCTAGTTATCATGCCCTTATAGATAGCCTTACTCTTTTTGTGATTTGGGAACCCAACAAAGTCATTGAAAAAATAGTGTTGTGCCTAGCCCAAAGTCTCCCTTTGTTTGAAACTACTTTTTTCCAACCCCTTATTGCAATCGTAGGCTTTCCTCCTACAATTCCTATTCTAAAATTCTCCTAACACACTTCGTCCTTGGCACACAATTGACTTCATAGACACTCCTTGCCATACACTCTTATTCCTTCATTTCCATGCATTTTTACCTAGGTCTCCCTTGTGATTCCCTAACACTCACCAACACTCCTCAACATGCATTAACATTTTCTAATATTTTTTAGCATGCCTATTCATTCCTTGGCATGCCTTGACACTCCTCACAGCTACCCTTACATTTTTTGCAACTTGGGAACCCAACCAAATTCTACCTTGACTACAAAAACTTGACCAAGTTACAATTACTACAAATAGAATATTCCTTATTCACCTAATAACTTCCTATAACTCATCTTAGGATACTCATGTTGAATCTCAAATCATACAACTTAACAAGTTACAAACACAAGGCTCACATCTAATCGTGGTTGTAAAAAAACTAAGCAACATAGTTTACATCTTGATATGCAATAACACTTTGCACATCTAACAATCCCTTCGCACAATTTTTCATGTGTTAGCATCCCTTGCATTCCCTGACATGCTTTGGTACTCCTTGACACATCCTAGCACTCCTTGACACCCAACACACCTAAAACTCATTGACGCTCTTCGTCACACTCTTATTCATTCATTTCCATGGATTTGAAACTAGTTCTCCCTTGTGTTTCCCTAGAACTTTGCCCTAACACACCCTATAATGCGTTGGCACAACACCCTAGATCTTAGCACATTTTGTCATGCCTTAGCACTTGGAATGGCTTGGGATGCCTAACATGCCTTGGACCTATCTATCATGTGCTATTATTTACTGGAATTTCCTAGAACACCTTAGCACTTCCTAGCTATCATGCCCTCATAGATAGCCTTTTTCTGCAACTTGGGAACCCAACCAAGTCATTGGAAAAACAATGTTGTGCCTCCAACCCAAAGTCTTCCTTTCTCTAAAACCACTTTGTCCATGCGTTATCACAACTATAGGATTGCCTCCTGCAAGTCCTATTATGAAATTATGCTAAAACACTTAATCCTTGGGAGACTTGGAATTCACTGATAGCCCTTCGCACACACTCTTATTCATTAATTTCCAAGAATTTCTACCTATCTCTCCCTTGTGTTCCCCTAACACTCCCTAACACTTCTCAACATGCATTAACAATGTCTTGCATGTTTTTGCACGCCCAAGACAACGAAGTCACTAGATTAATGGCAACACGGTGATATGCCATGAGGGACAAGGTGGTCTATGGATTAATGGAAACATGTTGATATACCATGAGAGACAAGGTAGTATCTGGATTATTGTGATATTTTGTATTGTGATATGCTATGTTTATATGTGTTTCTGTTATACATGTGCATGGGCTACGTAGGGGAATGGAAAAAACTATATTGTGCTATATGTGTGTTGTGTCACATAATGTGTATAAGTGTGTTTTGTTCAATGTGTTCAAGTCAAGCACATATGGGACTATTTGGACCTATGTGTTGTGTTTATGTGCCTAGGATAGGTAGGTGTGGGACTATCTGGGCCTATGTGTTGTGTATGTGCAAAAGTGTTTAGAAAGGTATTGGACTATAAGGGGCCTTGTATTGTGTAGTTCCACACACAGGCAAGTTTGGGACTGCCTATGCCTACACATGTGTGAAACCTGGTTTGGTAGTGCCCATAATAGTTGGATTGTGATTACACTTAAGTTCTAATTTTGAGGCTAATGAGTCACTTTGTAAATTTTAAATCAAAGAGAAGACAAGTGAAGGTACTAAATTCTTGCTAATAGGCAACCAATTTGGTGTGTGTAGGTGGTCAAAGTGAAGAGAAGGCACTAGATGCTTACCAACTGGCAACCAATCCAATGTGTGTGCATGGCCAAAGTGAAGAGAAGGCACTACATGCTTGTCAAGAGGTAGCCAATCCGGTGTGTGTATGTGGTCAAAGTGAAGAGACGGCACTAGATGCTTGCGGAGAGGAAACCAATAGGGTGTGTGTACATGGTTAAAGGGAAGAGAAGGCACTGGGTGCTTTTCCCAATTGGCTACTGATTTAGTGTATGTAAATCAAGTAGCAAGAAGAAAACCAAGATAAGTATCAATATTTTATGACTTTTGAGATTTTGTTTTATGAATCAAAATTCAATCATTTGACCTATGATGGTTTCCGTTATGAGCTAATCTGGCTTCACATGAAAGGAATTAAAGGAGAATTCCAATTTCACTTCATGAACGAACTGTTGGTGAGATATGATTTAAAGTTATTGCATTTCCTTAATGATGGAACTTATGGAGGAAAGAATGATGTAGGAAAGAATGAAATTGCCTGGTTGGGTGGGTGGACTTAGCTACAAGGTAAATTGTTACAGTTGAAAGATATCAAATGTGTAGTGGCACATAGATTAAATATTTGAAGAATGGGGCCATTCTAACACACTAACGCTAATGATGTAAACTAATTACCATGAAGCATGCTATACCCTTATAATTGTGATAAGGTGGGACTACCTTGGTTTTAGACCCTTCTACTATGAGGAAGTCATACCAAGGGATGTATTTCCTAAAGGATGGAGAAAAAGAGAAGGGGATGCTTGAACTTGGAAGGTGAGAGACTCTATAGAGAGGGGGGTAACTGGATTTTCTGAGGGACTGAGAAGGGAAGGTCGAAATATAAAATTTTGGTTTCTTGGTCATGATAATAGCAGATTGGAATCATAAGCACATTGGGTTTATAACAGGAAGCTACTCCTTGAGACCAGTATCAAATTTTTCAACCAGGAGTTTTTGGACTTCTGCAAATAGATCAACACTAGCAAGTTCTATACTATTGCTCATCCAATCCACTTCCAACTTAATAATCTTCCTTTCTACCCTTGACTCCATACTTTTAAATTTTGCATTTGATAGGGAGCCTTCACCTCCCTACCATTCTTCAGCAACTTTATCTTATCATTCACGAGGTTGATAATGCCCATTAGCAACTTGAAGAGAAAATCCGTTGCATTCTTCCACTGCTCCATATAAGACTCCAAGAGTTGGTCACCTTCTGACGCCATCATCAAGTGAAACAAAACATTGTGAGAATAGCACTAGGTCAAACAAAACAAGGATCCCCAAATGTACCGTGAGACTAACATATATAGACCCTGTCCATCCGAATGCACACTATTACACTCCTTTGTCACCATTAAACCAGGAACCTCGTTGACCTCCATATTTAACGCATTATTGTCCTTCCCAAGAGACCCAACCAACATTCCATTTAGAGAATTAATGGAGACATGAGGGAAGGAATGTAGGTGACCTTGCTTAATTAATACATCTTTTCATAAATCCACGACGTCGGGGTTTGGTTCCTTCCTTCTATCCGTCATCCTAGTCAGACCATGCATGGGAAGAACATGTACAAGTATTGAGCCTCTAGGTGGACTCTCGAAGAATGTCGCTCCCACTTTCTCATGCATGTTGGGGGTTAATACTTGATATTGGGATTCCCATTTTTTTCCAACCTTGATGGCTCTTTGCTCCAAGATTTATTGCATATGTTTATGGAACAAGAACGAAACCTTGGGAAATTATTTATGAGATTCCAATGCCCCCCTCCACTGCTCAATTAGCTAGATCATCAACTTCCCCATTTAAATGCTTTAGTACATGGTAAAGGGGGATTTCATCAAAATTTTCCAATTGAAGGAGAATTCTTCTCACCATAGAGGGGAAGAAAGAGTCCATTGTCTATTGATACTTCACAATCATTCTAACACCTATCATAGAGTCACCAATATTATAGATATTTCTTATGGATTTGTTCTTGGTGATATCTATGCTTTCCACAACATTACGAATTCACATTTGTTGTTTGTGGTTGTTCCTAAATTCCAAGCGTATTTGGTTTCTCCATGTTTGTCAAGGGAATATATCACCCTACCCGCTCCTACCACCCCCTACAAAAATTATATTTTATCCAATAATAAAAATAAATCATTTTCACCAAAACTTTCAATCATAAGCATTAACCAATACAATGAGGGTAATGAAACACTAAAAGATGGATGTGCTTATATATGAAAGGCTCTTCAACACTTTTGATGTTTGTGCAAAAGCAACTAAAATAATTTAAAAACTACAATTTTAAACAATCTACTACCAATGAAGTTTGAATATGATGAAATTATTCATAAACCTCATAAACACACATTCTCTAATTAATCCTTTATTCCTAGGTTGGAAGTGTCCTTCATCTAATCCTTGATTTCCAATCAGATTGTGAATACAATGATATGATTCCCAATTCTCCACATTTTCTTCATGTTCTACAAGAATCTTAATTCCAGAGCTACCAAAATTCATAATAGGGTATCAACAACTCTTTTCTTGGATGTTTACATGTCACAATGCTTTGGTGATATCGATTCATTTTCACCCTTGATGTGATTTCCTTTTCTGGGAATGCTACAACCCCCAAACATTCTAATCCCATGTTTTCACCATGCTATGTATATAAATGTTGACCTTGTTCAACATTCAAGGCATATCTAAAACCAAATTACCCACACTCAATCACCATTTAACATGAAGTTAAATTTTTTTACATCAACTATTAACTGTGACACATAAAGAGATTCAGAACTAGAGTCAGACAACAAAAATATAGTAAAGAAAGGACATGAAAATGATCTCATCCATCCATAGTATAACTCAATAGATCTAGATAATCATTAAATATAACCTAATTCACATGCAATCACACAATAAATTTTAGGAACACGAGCTAGGAGATGTGCCCATTCAATGGGACTACAAATTTCTTTACTAACCATTCCCATCGCTACATTCTCATGCATAGGGGATTTATTTATACATTACGATACAATCAGATCCAAAACTTTCTAGATAAATTCAAATCCCCTAAAAATTAAACAACATTCTAACTTCTACCTAAAATCATTGAAATTTTATATCCTAATAATGTAATTATAAATTCTACAAAATTATAGTGAAACAAGGAAACAAACTTCCTCCTCTAGAAATCTCTAAGACCTTCTAGGGGACAAATAAAAAAATTGAACTAAATTGTTGAAATGATGCTCCTACATCAATAGCTATTGATATATCCTTGTAGTCCAATAGCAATAGAAATCTCCTTTACCTAGAAGGAACTCCTTACATAATTCTCTATTAGATCCTACCAAGCATGCCAATTTTTAGTAAAATGGATGTTCACCCTACATGATTCTATCTTTATGGCCTAAGATAAGGCATATCTCTATGTCACCTAGGTGTATTGCATTAATGTACACTATTAAAGAGTAACAAAATTTGAATGAATCATTCTTTGTGTTGAGTTTCATGGATAATATAGAAAAGTTTGTTGATCGAGTTTTATCTTTCTTCATCACACTCCCAAGAACTTTCTCCAAACATTTTCTTGATCTCCTTTAGCTTAGTAAAAAAATGTTGTTCAATGTTTAACCTCTATAACTTAGCTATCAATCCCCCCTTTAATTCATCAAAGGCCTTAGTTACTCCCCAGGGATCAATCTATATGAAATTCATGCACCATTAGAGAAGATTCCCCCATAATGTGGTTAGAAAATTTATCGACTTAGATTCTAGAACTACAATCATTTTTAGCCTCCAGATGAATCCACATAAAAACCAGTGTG
>APFE030318125.1:6342-27851 GCA_000404065.3 Pinus taeda | reverse complement strand
ATGACAATCCATTTGGAGTACTTTCCCCCCAGCAATTGTTTGGTCAAAATGTAGATCATGGTGTTGCAATCAGAAATGACTGTAGTTTTGCGTAATAAAATGTAGTGACGAAATCTTTGGACAGCTTGAACGGCTGCCAAGGCAAATTTCTCCACATGTGAATATTTCAACTCAGTGGGATTTAACGTGTGACTAAGATAATATATCACATGTTCCGTTCCGAATTCATCTTCCTGAACTAACACCATCCCAATAGTGGAATAGGAAGCGGCGAGATACAAGTAGTAATCCTGGTTGTAGTTGGGAGGATGCAACAGCGGCGCATGGGTCAACGCATGTTTTAACGCATCAAAAGATTTCTGAGCTATCTCATCCCAAAAGAATGAAGCACTTTGTTTCAACAACCGGGTAAAACCCTTTGTAATCTCAGCGTAGTTAGGGATAAATCGACGTAAAAAGTTTGCTTTCCCTTGCAAACTTTAGAGTTAGTGAAGACTCGAAGGAGGAGGCAATTTGATGATAGCTTCGACCTTCGAAGGATCGACACGAATGCTGGCTTTTGAAACCACAAATCCTAGTAATCGACCTGTTTCAATGCAAAACACGCACTTGTGGGGATTCAACCGAATTCGATAATGCCTACACCTTATGAAGATTGCTCGTAAATGGACAAGGTGATCAACTCGATGTAAGGAATGAGCAGGTAAATCATCGAGATAAGGTTGCACAATGTGTTTTATATCATGAAACGCGTACGACATAGACCTTTGAAAAGTTGCGTCGACGTTCTTAAGGCCGAAAGGTAATTTGCAATAAGAAAATGTTCCCCAAGGACAAATGAATGCCATTTTTGGTTGATCGGCAGGGAGAATATTGATTTGATTATAGCTCGAAAAACCATCCATAAAGGAGAAAATTTCACTGCCGGCACAATCATCAATAATTTGATCGATATAGGGTGTAGGGTAATTGTCCTTTGGACATGCTCGATTAATATCCCTATAGTCGATACAGATTCTTATTGTCCCTTGCTTTTTATTCACGGGAACAATATTCGATACCCAATCCGTTAGCGGGATCAGATAAATGAAACCTGCTTTCAACTTTCAACTTCTGCTTTAATCGCAGCAGCTTTTCTCGGGTGTATCTGACGCAAAAGTTTCCGAACGGGTTTAGCGTCCGGTAGGTTTTAATTTCATGAATTACGATTGCTGGATCGATTCCTAGCATTTCCTCATAGGACCAAGCAAACACATCGCGAAATTCTTGAAATAGGGCCTTGTATGTTTTAATTTCGTCGTCGGTACAAGAGGCACCTATATGAACATTTTCAATTATTCCAGGTTTAACTGAAATGTCAAGGGGAATGGTTTTAGAAATATTTCCCAAATTTAACTCAGAGTCAGGATGTTTCATTGGATTCTGAGCGTCCTTAACATATTCAGCTATAAAGATGGATGAAAAATCGTTTTCAAAACGATCGCTCTCGGGTAAGAACGAAGATCTGTGATGTAGATCTTCCCATGGTAGTTGATCAACACATAGAATTTTGCAAATTTTTTCATCTGATTGAACAAGTTCAGAAAACGGTTCTAGTTCCGAGGTTGATGTTGAAAATGAGTCTTCATGGACTTCATTCATTAAGTCGATTTGGGTTGATATTGGGCTGGAAAGTGACTGCATAGTCTGATATGCAAATTCATACGGACTCAAAGGCATATGAGTACCAAATGAGTCTAACTCAGTTTCAGAAGGAATGATCTAAGGATCATCATTAGCGATAGTTCCTGATGAAATCATATGAATTGTTGCAGTAGAAGACGATGCGTTAATAGTAGGGAAAAGAAAAGTACCTAGTAAACCAGAATCTTTAACTAACCCTACACCAACATCCCTATAAGGGATCGTCGCTTTGCCAACATGCTGAATACTCTCAGCAGAGGCTGGGTCAGATGAAAAGTATGACAACTAGTCTATAGTTACGATCTTTCCATTATGAGGAAATTTGATGAGCCGAAAGACCGATGAGACAACAGCTGTCATAGCGTAAGACCAACTACGACCCAAGAGAAGCTTGTAATCTAGAGGGGCATCAACCACTTCCACATCTAGACTAACGGTTTTGCCTTCAACCCCTATTGGTAGATCCTGTAAAATGCCGAACAGATGGAACCCACGGCCATCAAAGGCCTTAAGAATTGTCGGGGATTGGTTGAGTGAAGGAGAGCCAAGTGATCTCCAACACTGTATCGACATAATGCACGTGGAAGCTCCCTCGTCAATCACATTCCTATGAACAGGTCCGTTTTTGACTATCACTGGAATCTGGACAGCCATTTGATGGGGTAGGCACGGTGCACTATTTTCTAGATCAAAGGTTATTAGGTTCAGGTCCTGAATGTCAACAGCTCCTATAGCCGAAAGAAGTAATTTTCACTGTGCTGGACATAATTCTGAGCTGCTCTCGCATGTGGATTGAAAGCAGACCTCCGAAGTACACCCTTAGTGGGCGGTTTGATTACTAAGTCCGGGTTAGGTTTCTCGATATGTAGCGGATCGGAACCGGGAGCTGAGGTTGATGGATTGGACTGAGAATATTCTGCTTCTTTTCCATCAACAGGACTTTTACTACCATAATCTTGCGATCGAGTCACAATCCTTACATGAGACATCATCAAGATGGGTTCTTCATTGGCACTAGAGGATGAACTGATCATCTTGCTATCTTGAGCGGGAAAAGGATCCTTCAAGACAACAAGAGTTTGGGAACCCTTGACGATTTTTGCAACCTCCGCCCGATGAGGGCAGTCTCTCGTATAATGGTCTTCATCGCAAATGAGACACGGATAACGAGGTTTGCGCTTTTCTTCAGAGGGTTTCGCTTTTTCAGGTTTCTCCTTTGGATTTTTCTCTTTATCCTTCTTCTTCTTCCCTTTCTTCTTACCACCGTTTTTAGGTTTGGCTGTAGAAGATTCTACAATGTGAATATCGGCGGAAAGTTCCGGGGAAGATTCTCCTGTCGGGGAATCTGGCAAGGTTATTATTGGAGAAGAATTCTTAGAAGATTTCTTCTTACTTTTAGTATTCACCGTGTCAATCATACCATCAGCGGCATGAGACCCCGAAGGAGCAGCAACAATTTGATTTTGACTAGGAAGGTTGGGGATCTTCTCGTGTAACATACCCGACTGAGTGTAAACTAAGTCAAGGTACTGGGCCTGAGAAATGACTTGCTCTTCAGTAACTACTACGGCTTTAGCTACATCTTCAGTGATCTTAGGCAATAAGGATTTTAC
The DNA here is from genome assembly GCA_000404065.3 of Pinus taeda. Classification (NCBI taxonomy): domain Eukaryota; kingdom Viridiplantae; phylum Streptophyta; class Pinopsida; order Pinales; family Pinaceae; genus Pinus; species Pinus taeda. Next base: position 24,555 of record APFE030318125.1, on the reverse strand, counting down.
AAAATAACAAAACCCTATTTGAGGTAACAAGCTTACAAAAAGTCTTTTTGAGGATGTTTTACTTGGTCACAAGCAAACCAAGGACTAATTTGTTCAGAATCACAAAAAAGTCAAGAACAACCAATTTCGTATTCCTTTTGTAAAAATGAAAATCCACACTTTCAATCACAAGCTTATCGAAGTTTTGAAAAGAGAAAACTCAAAGCGGATTTCTCAACAAGGGTAGATTTAAAAAATGGTCAGACTCTCAAGAAGACTGGTAGACACTAAGGTGATCTGAAGTCCCTACAGCCTCTAAGCTCAGAGCCACTACACAACCAAATCGAAAAACAAACCCAACAAGAAAAACTTCTAGGAGTTTCACCTAAAACCCTAGTGCTAATGAAACAATCCAAGGAAAGATTTCAACCAGTCACATGTAGGTATGGGCAGAGGATAACCACTAGAAAAACAAAATAAAACTAACTGAAAGAGAAAAAGTCAAAAATTTCAAAAATTTAGCAGGGTACGCAGGTGCAAAGCTTACCCAGGTGCGGGTACGCTCTGTGCACAAAAACAAAGTGCGTACAGGTACGCACTATGATATAAGCGCAGGCTGCGGACTTCAACTAAAGTAATGAAAAAGAAAAAGCAAAGCTAAATCAACTAAGTCTACCCAAAGCCACACACAACAAGCCAAAAACAGAAACAAAAAGGCAAGTTTCTCAAGTCAAAGAAAATCGAGGAAAACAATCAAGTCCCCAGTGGAGTCGCCATTTTGTCACGCGGAATCAGTCGATCTTGCGGACAAGACAGACCTTCCTAGAATCTAATGAAGACCTAATGACAAACAAACCAACCAAACACTATCTTTCTCTAAATCCGCTTTATAAGTAATGGGAAACAAGTGTGTTTAAGGGCCTACCTCATGTCCAACACGAGTTCGGAGATGCCTTTGCTTCTTTGATCCAAGTAAGTTCCTTTGTCGCAAACCTGCAAGCACAAACAAGGCAAACAATTAAATAGCACCTGAATATCCAAGATTATAAAACATATTTAACATGAAAGTCAAGGAGTCCATGAAAAAAATAGCACAAGATACTTGTTGAGAAAAAAGAGCTTCATTGTATTAATTCAAAAGAAAAGAACCTTACAACCTTTGCCTTGACGCTGTACAAGCTCCTTCCAGGGTCCAACAAGAAGTCTCCTCTACTTTGACAAGCTTCACTCACTCCCTAATAGGGCCAAAAAGGTATGTGATCTCTCCTCTTAAGCTCAAATAGGAAGTCTTGATTTCACTAGCATTTACCCTCAAAAGTTCAGCTTCTAACCTCTCTGGCCACTGACCCAATGCCTCAATTTATAGTGCAATGGAGATCAGTTACCAGCTCCTCCTTCAAAGGGATAGAGTCCTCCTTCAAAGGGATAGTTCCTCTCAACAAGGGATTAGTTCCTCCTTGTATGGGATGCATGAACCACTTGGAGCGAACAATCCACGTAACAAATGCTTCTAGAAAACTCTAGAATTAACCCAAGATGAGTTTTTTAAGATAAATATTGCGCCTTTTGACTTTTACAGGGGTACGCACCCTCCCCTTTACATACAAAGCGTATAAGTACGTAGATAGCTTGAACAAAAGGTGAGGGCCCGCAGGCAAAAGTAAGAGAAAGTGCGGAACCAGAGTTACATTGCTTTTTTGATGTCTTTCTCTCTTTTCTCAAGCTTGTTTTGAAGAGCTGAGGTTTAAGACTTGCTTAGGAAGCTGATATAGGTGATGATAGGCCTACACCGACTGCAAATAATCAAGGTGACGATATTTTTGTGTAACAAAGCAATATAACTCCAGATCTGAATAGTTACAGGGCTCCTCAAAAATATATGGACATTGTCCTTTGCCGCATTCTTGCATAGTACACATACCCCCGACCCCTGCCGATTCCTCTTTTGTAGGTTTTCCCATGTTAAATTCTTGTTTTTCCAAACAAGCCAAAGAAATGATATGATCTTAATAGGAATTATAGTTTTCCAAAACTTATAAAACTAACATACCTCTTCATTGTGTACGTCCTAGTTGCAGAGAGTATTATAGATGTCTACCACCACTACACCTCCTTCCTTCATCTTTCTAACCTAGGCAATCTGATCTCCACGTGCCTCCCTACTAACACCAACCAATTCAATCTTTGTCCTGATCTGCTCCCATTCCCGAGCCATCTGGCCCTCCAGGCCCATATCCCACGATCTTTTCTAGATAGGAATATAACCATGCCATTCTCTAATGACCTGGTTCCAAAAGAAGATACCTATACTGTTAATACATTGGATAAGTTCATACGATAGACTTAAGTCCCTTCCCATGCCAAGAATATGGTCCTGTCTGATCAATATCTTATCCCTAGATCCAAATATCCAACACAAGTTCTGCAAAAAACTTTGTTTTGATTTTGTTTAAACTGAGCCATATGACCGATCGCGAGGTAGTCCCAGTGGACTCCCTGTGCATCTAAACAATAAACTCTTTGTCTTTAAGGTATTTATGTCTAATTATACTACCCCATATTTCGTCCCCAAATATACCTCTCCACAATGTCTTTTGCAGCAATGCCCACCAAAACGCCTCAAATTCAAGATCCCCCAACCCCCCTAGTCTTTTTGGAATGGTAATGTAGTCCAACTTAACCAGATGGTATTTGGTAGTGGTAGTCGCTCTAGAACAGATATATTTTTCCATATTTCGATTCATGGAAGATAGTATAAATGGGCCTAGTACACTCCCAACTATGTGATCACTAATTGGGTGAGAGTGATGTGTCCACCCAGTGATAGACATCTGTATTCCCAACCAGTGATATTTTTATAGAATCTATCCACTAGCCACATCGAGTCATTTATCTTGTATCTATTGGGTTTGATATGATAACCCAGGTATTTCATGCCCCCCACCAATATTCTAATCCCCACACCAAATAGTCTATGGATGTATGCAATGTCCTCCAAATCACAAGTGCCATATAAAATGATAAGCATCTGTAGATTCATGATAAGTCTAGTGGCATTCCCAAATTTGGCAAAGATGTGAAATAAATCCAGGCATGTAAGCCTATTAATCATCCACATAATCAGTACATCGTCTACAAAGAAACTATGTGAAATCCTGATATCTTGTCCCTGGACCAATGCACAAAAATGACCTTCCTCCAGAACTTTTTTGATATGTAAGTTGAGACCATCCATTTCCAATATAAACAATAATGGAAAAAGGGAGAAACCTTGTCTGAGTCCCCATCTTGCCCAAAAAAAACACGTGGGGTATCCATTTATAACAACAGCATATCTAACATTTGTGATGCAAGCCATGATCCACTCAACATTCCTGACATGTACTCCAATTTTAAGTAATACCATCCTCATATATCCCCAATCAAGGCAGTCATATGCCTTCTATAGGTTGACCTTCGTAACAACAACATTTAATTTTCTAGTATGGATTGAATGTATGCATTCCTAGGCAATAGACGAACTACTCTCGAGGTATATATTTTGATAGGGTGTGCTTAATCCTGCCCGAAATAGTCTTAGATATAATCTTATATATAAGATTACAAAGCTAAATGGGTCGATAATCCGAGAATGTTTCAGAGGATTCCTTTTTTGGGATGAGAGCAATGTAGGTTGAATTTATATGAGGATGAATATATCCCCTGATTCTCAATTCTTCCACCATATCAAGAAGATCCCTATGAAATATGTCAAAGGAATGTGTGAACAGTTCAACCATCCATCCATCAAATCTCGAGCTCTTGTCTCCTTTAAAAGATTTGAGCACCCCAAAAAATTTCCTCCCCCGTGACTGCCTTATATAAGTTCGTGTTTTCTTCATCATCAAACATGGTGGGATATACATCCACGCCCCAAATTTGATCCTTGGCACAGTCCATCTCCCTGCGACAATAAACCTGTTCAAAATGTTGGACGACCACTATGAAAATATCATGTTGTGTCTGTACCCGGTTCCCTTCTGAGTCAGTAATCTCCCATATGGAATTTATCTTTCTTCTACGATTGGAAAATCTGTGAAATTTTTTTTGTGTTTCTATCCCATTCCTGAATCCATATGGCCCTACCCTTTAGGCACCATGTAGTCTCTTAAATTTGAAGGATATGTTTTCTTTCTTGTTCTAGAGAATGAATTTTATCCGTAAGTGCTGCCGAGGGATTATGCATTAACAATTGTGGGCTCAGAGTATCCAAGGCCACATATATATCATTTAGATATTTTTTCATTTGGGCTCTCTTCCTCCTATCCCATGCTTTAACCGAAACCTTAAGGGCTCGTAATTTTCTATGATATTCACCATGGGTGAGATATCCCGTGCCTTATCCATATTCTAGACATCCCACACCAGAGCATCAAATTCTGGGTCCTCCAACTACATGCGGTTAAACATAAATGGAATCTCGTGACTAAGATCCCCTTGCCTCCATTCGAGAATAATGGGTCTATGGTTAGAAATAAAATTATTCATAATGCCCGATTAGACAGACCCGAGCCTCTCAACTATTTGTTCATGTAGAAGGAATCGATCCAGGCTTTTTGCCACATATCCATCACCTGTCCTTCTATTGTCCCAAGTAGGAACAATCTTAGAGGGACATATATCCATGAAATTATAGTCCACGATTATATCTTTAATCAGGTCAACCATGGCATCTACTTTTCTCGACCTCCCCCAAACATCATCCAAACCAATGGTACAATTCAGATCCCTGGCCATGACAAGGGATTCTAGTTCCAACACCTCCAATGCAACCAGTTTTCTCCAGAATGAATCCCGGTCCCTATACAGGGCATATATATTCAGTATATGAATGCGACCTGGTAATCCTTTTATATTTCCAGCAATTAATATGCCCGCAAAACATGAGAAAGCCTTCATATTGACCCATCTTGGGTCCCATAGAGAAACCAGACCCCCCGAGAGTCCTGCAGCATTAGTGGCCGCCATATGCCAATCAGGGAGTATCTTCCTGAAATATATAATCACTTGTTGAGCTAAATGCATAGTTTCTTGAAGAAGGATGATATAGGGACGAGTCAAAAGGAAGATTTCTTTGAGGTCCAAGTATTTAGGAGCAGCCCCTAGACCCCGCATATTCATAGAAGGGATGAAATTCATGACAGCCCAGGAGTGGGCATATTTTCTCTAAGGGCCCAAGGAGAGATGGATAAAGCGATGGGAACGTCAATTAGTGCAAGTGGATCAGATGGACTAAAAGGTAGAGGCCGAGTGCACCCTCTGAAATGTCTACTATCACAACTCTGTTTCCGATGGACAGTGATGTTTCCTTCTGAGGTGGGACTGATATGGGGTGACGATGAGCTAGGTGGTTTTTGAATCATGAGAGTACAAAGATCCAAGGTCTTCTTTTGGAGCAGGAATTCTATATCGCTATTCACCAAATTGGTAGGGGAATATATGGGCGAAATAGGTCGAGTCATAGTCACCGAGGATGGGTGGGTGACAGGTGGGGGGGGGAGGTGTAGGGATGTACGTAATCTGTGAAGGGGAGGTGGCGTCATATGTCGTCAGAAGAGGTGGTAATATACCCTTATGTGGTGGTTCAACACAGGGATAAAGGGGAATCTTATCTTACAGGGACAGTGAGGTGTCATCAAACGCATGTGTACTAGAACCATCAGAAGTCGAGGGAGAAGAAGGAACCATAATAGGAGTGGAATCAACACAATTCACAGAATGTATTTCAGAGGATGGGAAATGAATAGAATAAGATGGTGTACGTGATGAGTGATGTTCACCGCCCGGATGATTTGTCACCCCATGGCAGGGATAGTAACATACTTATTTGCATGAGCTCGTGCTTTCGTGACATAAATTGTTATTCTTCCGTAGTATGATCTATAATTTTAATTTTCAAACTTATTGCATGTCCTTTTATGATAGAAGTTGTTATTCTTCCATAGTTTGATCTAAAATTTAAATTTTCAATTTTTTTGGCATGATTTTAAATCTAGTAGAAATTTTTAAATCTAGTAAAAAACTAGAGAAAAATCTTGATTACAGCTGTTAAGTTATAGAATTTGAGATCCAATTTTTTATGGTGATAAATACATTTCTGGTGTGACCATCATGATTAAGACACTAAAATTATTTTACAACTAAAAAACAATCAAATAAAGAGTACAGTGCAAACAATTATATAGAATTGAGTCCATGATCTAACAAAAATCTTGATTACAACTCTCAAGTTATAAAATTTGAGATCCAATTTCTTATGGTGATAAATCCATTTCTAGGGTCACCATCATGAATAAAACACCAAAATTATTTTACAACCCAAAAAAATCAAATAAAGAGTACAGTGAAAACAATTATATAGATTTTTTGAGTCCATGATCTGACAAAAATCTTGATTATAATTGTCAAGATATAAAATTTGAGATCCAATTTTTGATGGCAATAAATCCATTTCTAGGGTCACCATCATGATTAAAACACTAAAATTATTTTACAACCCAAAAACAATCAAATAAAGAGTACAGCGAAAACAATGATATAGATTTGAGTCCATGATCTGAGAAAAATCTTGATTACAACTGTCAAGTTATAAAATTTAAGAGCCAATTTTTGATGGCAATAATCCATTTCTAGCGTCACCATCATGATTAAAACACTAAAATTTTTTTACAACCCAAAAACAATCAAAGAAAGAGTGCAATGAAAACAATTATATAGATTTAAGTCCATGATGTGAGAAAAATCTTGATTACAACTGTCAAGTTATAGAATATGAGATCTAATTTTTGATGACAATAAATCCATTTCTACCGTCACCATCATGATTAAAACACTAAAATTATTTTACAACCCAAAAACAATCAAATAAAGAGTACAGTGAAAGCAATTATATAGATTTGAGTCCATGATGTGAGAAAAATCTTGCTTACAACTGTCAAGTTTTAAAATTTGAGATCCAATTTTTGATGCCGATAAATCCATTTCTAGCATCACCATCATGATTAAAACACTAAAATTATTTTACAACCCAAAGCAATCAAATAAAGAGTACAAGGAAAACAATTATATAGATTTGAGATCCAATTTTTGATGACAATAAATCCATTTCTAGTGTCACCATCATGATTAAAACACTAAAATTATTTTACATTCCAAAAACAATCAAATAAAGAATATAGTGAAAACAATTATATAGATTTGAGTCCATGATGTGACAAAAATCTTGATTACAACTGTCAAGTTATAAAATTTGAGATCCAATTTTTGATGGCAATAAATCCATTTCTAGCATCCCCATCATGATTAAAACACTAAAATTATTTTACAACCCAAAAAAATCAAATAAAGAGTACAGTGAAAACTTTTATATAGATTTGAGTCCATGATCTGAGAAAAATCTTGATTACAATTGTCCAGTTATAGAATTTGAGATCCTATTTTTGATGGCAATAAATCCATTTCTAACGTCACCATCATGATTAAAACACTAAAATTATTTTGCAACCCAAAAACAATTAAATAAAGAGTATAGTGAAAACAATTATATAGATTTGAGTCCATGATATAAGAAAAATCTTGATTACAATTGTCAAGTTTTAAAATTTGAGATCCAATTTTTGATGGCAATAAATCCATTTCTAACGTCACCATCATGATTAAAACACTACAACTATTTTACATCACAAGAACAATTAAACAAAGAGTATAGTGAAAACAATTATATAGATTTGAGTCCATGATCTGAGAAAAATCTTGATTACAATTGTCAAGTTTTAAAATTTGAGATCCAATTTTTGATAGCAATAAATCCATTTCTAATGTCACAATCATAATTAAAACACTAAAATTATGCTACAACCCAAAAACAATGTAATAAAAACTACAGTAAAAACAATTATATAGATTTCCATGAGAAAAGGCCCCAATTATATAGATTTCCATGAGGAAAAGGCCCCATAACCTGTTCTTATCCAATACCCTGAATACATGAACATACACACAGCCACTTATATAGATTTCCATAAAGTGAAGCTACCCTCCTCTCATCCCTCAGTCACCATCCCTACAGTACACATTTCAAAGACCATTTGGAACGAAAAGCCCAACTAACCTAATCGTCAACACCATGTCAGAATTTCTTCGAATTTTTGAAGTCACATATTTGTAAAGTTTTGAATACTTTGTTACTTTAAGTTGATTTTTGATAAGCACCTTACCTCTTCGAAATTTTGAAATCACCGTTTTGTATTGCTGTCATTTAAAAATTTCGATCAGAATTTCACAAGGCTCTCCATATTTACAATGTTTCAGACCAAAAAACTGTCATTTCAATATTTCGATTCACAAATGTATAAAGATGTCATTTCAATATTTCGATCACAAATGCACAAGGCTTTTTGAAAAAACAATACGACAACGTCTTATGCATTAGGAAATGGTCATTCAAAAATTCCACTTTCAAATAATTTCATAGGATTTGTTGCCTATGCTAGATTTATATGGAAAGAGTGTTTTTTTGGAAAGACATGGTCATTCAAAAATTCCACTTTCAAATAATTCCATAGGATATGTTAGATTTTTATTTAGATGAAGATTTCTGGACGGATTATAATATTTTGCCTATGTTAGATTCTTATTTGGATGGAGTGTTTTTTGGAAAGAAATAGTCATTCAAAAATTCCATTTCCAAATAATTCTATAGGATATGCTAGATTCTTATTTTGATGGAGTTCTTTGGACAGACTAGAATCCTTTGCCTATGCTAGATTCTTATTTGGATGGAGTGTTTTTTGGAAAGAAATGGTCATTCAAAAATTCGACTTCCAAATAATTCCATAGGATATGCTAGATTCTTATTTTGATGGAGTTTTTTTTGGACAGACCAAAATCTTAATAGACATCTTTATTGATTGGATTAATATATATTAAAAGGGTTAGAGATATCTATTAAAAGGGTTAGAGATGTGATTGATTATTTTTTCTCGAAAAACTATAGGTATGTTAAGGAAATCTAGGCTTCTTTTTGGTAGTTTGATGGCTGCTAGTCGGTTCTCGTAATTAATTAGCTGTAGTAAGTTCAGGAAATCCAAATTGTTAGTAGTTTTAATTTGTTTTTTCAGATAGTTGTTTCATTAATTTTTTTTTAAAAATTAGATAAATATATTGTTTAGGGTTTTTCACTTTCATTTAGTATGTTTGTATGGAATTTGTTAAACTACTTAAAATTAAAAATATGTATTTAACCGAACAACTACTTTAAATTAATATATTTATTTCACAATTGAATATAAAAAGAGATGAATTTTATAAAGTTGGATTTACTTTCCACTTAGATAATCAATGTGCAAGATAAAGTACATACCATTTATACCTCTTGACATATTTTCAGTGATTGGAGTAACCTTGGGATCTTGAATAATACAAGCAGAATACAGTTTCAATAAATACAAGTTCAACAATCATGCCCTATTACAAACATACTATTGTTTTAATAAACATAAGTTCAATAATCATGGCATAGTATAAAATTGAGTTACTAACAAAAATATAGAAGTTTAAAATGAAATAGTGCACTTGTCAGTGGACAAGAGTGTAAGAATTCAAAATTGTCATTCTTTAATTTATAAGTAACAAAAAGAAAAAATATGAATTTTAGGATGAGCTATATGGTATGTCCTTAACAATCCATTGTGGCCCATTTTATTTTAGTTCAACCATGATTGACAAAAATGGTAATCTAGTAACATTCTCAATGGTGAGAGCAATTCATAAGACCTTGAAAATAAGTTTTTGTAAAACAAGAAGCTTGTTTTCTAGTAACCTTTGATAGAAAATTTCTACTTTTATCTTCATTCTACAATCCTTGGTTACATCATTGGTTGTTAGTGTTTGGGGAATCAATTTAAGAGCATTACAAATCATATGTTTTAAAGGACTTTATTACGCTAAATAAATTAAGAAACTTCAAAGTGTACGAAGTAAAGATACTTAAAGGGGGTGAATATTTTTAGAATAGCAATCCTTGCATGTATAACTTGATATTCTTTGGCAATAACTAACACCAATATTGAAGGAACTAATGTTGGAAAATTAAAATAAATAGGTTTCATTACATACTATACGAAATCGAAAGAATAAATACATCAATTAGCTATTCACTTTGACTAGAAGGGGTAAAGTATCATATAATGTACAACACCCATGCCTTCTCTCCAAGAGCATCCCAACAAATATTAGACACTTTGTTTTGGGTTGCTTAATCTTCTTCTTTAGCTCCAAGCTCGATAATGTTTATTTCGAAGCCCCTTAGGATCCCCATCAACATTTTTTCAGTTTCCCCTCACAATCCATACTCTCTTTAAGATATATCAACGAATGAATATGTAATGCCAAGAAGTTTCTCTGCATCCAAACTTTTCTCCTGAATAAGCACCAACGCAAACCCAACCCATCTTTTTTGTTGCAAAATTGCATGAAACAACAATTTTAGGGAAAATATATTTCTCACTATGTATTGCATTGAAGCAAAAATATAGAGTTACTAGTTTTTATTTTATCAACTATACTTAACAATGGCTATAATACAAGTCATGTGCTAAATGTAGTAGTTTTTCAAGGTATCAAAGAGACATTCAAAATAGAGGTTTCAAAAACCTAGATAGTTTTAGAAAAATTTATTATTGTAGTAGAGATCTACTAGCATAAGCTAATAAGACAAGGTTGAAGGAACTAAGATGTCAAATTAATACTATTAATGTGTCTTATACATGTTCTATTCACATGACATCTTGGTAAATGTAGGTGTTGTAGTTGCTGCAGCACCCTCCAAAATTTTGGCTTACACTCAATTTCAGAGCCTTCCTTGGTCTTACATTGTTTTTACAAACATTAGAGCTCATTTTATGAGCTTTCTTGCAGTACTTTGGTTTTTTGCATGATGGGTTAACTTTTGTCTTTTGGCATGTTTGGTTGTCATGCAATGTTTGCAAGCCTATTCTGATGGTTTTGAAGGTTGGTCTTTGTGTATATGAGTTTTCCCAACCATGTAAACATCTATCGCATCCATACACAAGTCCTTTAGAATTGTTGCACAAGTGTCATCATAGTCATCCTAAAGCCTATCTTAAGTGTCGCACTTGTCATATCTTGTTGTGAGGAAGTTACACGGAGGGAAATGATTTTTTCATGTGTTTCGATAATCTATGTTTTGGTGTCATCAAACTATGCTAAGTGTGTGATCACAGTCAAGGTTCATCGCAATTCATCACCTATCCCACACTTAGCCATTTTCAAAAAATCTTCCCGACCGAGCAACTTAGCTTCACCAGGCCCCAATCGAACTGCACACTGCATAGCCTCAGTGACCCCCAAAATTTCACAGTTATGTCTCCAAACCTGCCTTGAAATGCACACTTCGTATCTTCAACCCTCAATATTTTCCCTTGGTTTCTTGAACTGCACAATGCAGAGAAGCCCAACCTCCCTTAACATCCAAAACTGCACAATTGTCTTTCCCAATGTCCTTTCCCTCAACCAAACCCTGCTACCTCCAGAAACTATGCAGTCCTCCCCTTCAAGCCTCCCTAAGTTGTGTATTGCACAGTCTCAGAGCCCAAGCTCTCCCCCCAACAGCTGGAACTGCTCAATGTGTAGTTAGTGGGCCCCTCTTCCCAGCTTGTCACTTATCCCTGGCTCAGTTGCTGGATTAGAACACATCATCTTAGACTAGGGGGTTTTCAGATTGATGTTGTCTCGTCATGAGTAAATTGCAGGAACAGGTACATTATCATGTCATGAAAAATGATGGGGAAGGAGAAGAAGGAGGGAAGCATGAATAAAGAATCTCTTGTATCTGAACTCACAAGTGGATCAACAAAGAGAAATTGAAGGGACACACAAGTTTGCACCACCTTCCAAGACTAAATATCATTGAATATTCGTCATCACCAAGCCATGTGGAGGTGAAGAGAAAGCATATCCAAGAAGACATCCAACACATAGCAGCAACAATGACTTGACATTGCCACATCATCAAGCAATCCATGTTAGCCATATTATGCCATGTCATGTCATAAGTGGTCATATGTCATAAGTCCAAAGGACACACATGTAATGTAAATAGTCATGTAAATTGAAAAGTCATAGGAAGTCAAAAATTCATGATGGTAGTCAAAGAGTCACCCTTGGTTATATATACTCCTTCATTGTATAAGCAAAATAATTTTCACCTTGGCTCCTCCTGTACGGAATTAGAGAGATCAGCTAGTTCATTGAGGAGTGAGTGGTTCCAATGTCCCACTATTGGGGCTAGTGACGTATATTGTAAACATGTGTCTTAGAACTTTTACTTAATAATAGAAGCCTTCAAGGCTAGCATGTTCTTAATGCATGGAATATTAATGTTTGTAAGACTATTATGTGGACATTTGTATTTCATGTTTTCTTTCACATGTGCTAAGATAGTTGAACTATTTCGGTTATTTTAGTGCTTATATTATTGAGAATGTGGTGTAATGATTTCTATTTTTGTCCCATCCTTGTGGACTATTCTGCAGGATACTAGACAAATATTTCCTTATTTATTTGTTGTAATGACCATCACATCCATTGTAGACTATTCCACTGGATGTTAGATGGATCCTTCTGGTTCATGTGTGTCTCTTCTTGGGTGGTACTATTACCTCTCACTTAGAGGCTCACTTTTATCCCCCACCTTTGTAGTAGAAGAACCTTGACATAGTTGCAACTGAACACTCACTAGGCACACCCCCTTTCTTTTCGAAGACACCATTGCATTCCTCTCTCGTGCTATCAACTAGCCAAGGAAAATCTTTAAGGATTTGGCAACCGAACCTTCATATCAGATGGGACTCCTATACCAAACGATATGAGTTCTAATTGGGACTTCATATTGGGGAGATCCCTGAATGTTGGTGGGTCCAGCACCGTCAACATTTGTGGCACTAGAAGGAGGGAAACCAATATTTTATGGCTGAAAACATGAAACCTCATGACTACATCACCATAGATTACTAAACCTCTGCCTTGGCAGTAAGCATTGCGCAGTTTGTGAAGCAATTTGTGAAACAAACATTGACAGAAAATTATGAAGAGGCTATCGTTATTGAGAAGGAATTGCATGCAATCGAAATAATCTCAGACGATGAATCAACAAAAGACCCCAAGGACATGGGTAAGAGGTCTCAGGCCTCTGTAAGTAGGGCTAAAGAGAAAGAGCCATCTAATCTTGAAATATTGACTCGTCTTGTCAAGTATATTTCCAATGAAATGGCAGAGGTCAAAAGAGGAAAAGTGAGACCAGAATGAAAAGAAAACCTCCCAGATTCAACCTATTCAGAAGAGTTGTAACTTCTAGCAGTAGCAACAACCAACCCACAAAGTTTTCGCATAGCTCTAATGTCATGTTGAACATTGTGAAGTTTGGCATAGATCAATATTGCATGTTTCATCAAGAACATCATTTAGAGAAAACGTGCCCATAGTGGAATCAAGCCATGAGCATGGTTGCTACATAGCCTGTTGATTCTATATTGGTTGAAGAGAAGATTGAGCCTACAAAAGAAAAGGAAGAAGATAATATATCCGATAAAAATCCAAGTGTCAGGTATGCAATGAACATATTTAACTATATACTCACAACCCAAAAGATTACTATCGATAAGTAGCCAAGGGACATCCAATAAAATTGAGTTGTTGAAGAAGAAATTAAAATAAAATATGTTAAGGAAAATCAACCCACCAGCCAACTCAACACAAAACACTCAGAGAAAGTCCGGGAAAGAAATCTCAATGAAAAGTGTTTTTGACAACAATAAGGACAAAACCATCGGTCTGGAAACCACAAACCAAGTTACATCCCCAGACACCTCAGTTATTCTTCCCGTGATGGACTATAACATGGTTGATGACATGAATAAGGTTCGTGCAAACATTTCAATGTTTGAATTAACAAAGATCATGAGCCAGTGGGACAACCTCTTACGTGAACTTGGGAAGGCCTCCACAGAAAATGCTACCTCTTCAAAACAAGGGACCTTGTAAGTCTCATGGTTCTCTTGAATATGTAGTCAATGCATTAATGATGAATGCAAATACATTATGCCCATGTTTCTTGTTAACTTTCGAAATATTCAATTTCAATGTACACAATTTCTTGGTTGACTTTGGTGCATTGGTGAACATAATGCCATTGTCTGTTGCCAAGAAAATCAATGCTAAATGGTAAAAAACATATGCATAGATTAGTCAGTTGGACAAGACTCATGTCTAAGAAATTTGTGAACTTAGAGACATCATCATCCGCTTATCATCCGACAGATGAGTCCACTGATGTATCAACATAGTGATTGTGGACGTTCCGGAAGCATACAAAGTGTTGTTGAGAAGATATTGGTCTAGCAAGCTACAAGGATACTTTGCCATAGACTGGTTGCACTTATGGTTTCCATATAGGGGCATAAATAATTAGATCTGGGTAGAATCAGAGATATATATGGAACATACTGTCACTCCCTTGAACGGACATAGTGAACTGATGACTTTCGCAAAATTATTTTTCAGAAATTTCTTCCTTGAAACTCAACTAGGGTGTTATCTTGCACAACCATCCCCAGTTCCACTAGATACACAGTCGGATCTCCTTCCTTGTCAAAATGGTGATAATGAAATTTGTATAGTTAGCAGTAGTTGCAACAGTACTAGTGTAGTTAGCAAGACTCAGAGGGATACTACAAGATTGAAGATAACATATTAGAGATTTGAAATCCCAGAGATACATCAGATTCAATATCGTACTTCTAGAAGGCAAGAAAAAAACTAGATCAAGTGTTGTCAAGGGGTGCAAAGGACCATACTTTCTAGGGCAGCAAAGAGCATGGTGCAACAAAATGATGCAGTGGAGGTAAGCTCCAAGTAAGTATCTTCTGTATATGCATGTTCATCTCTTAATTGCATTAGGTTCTTTGTATTCTAATTTGTTGTTTTTGTTTAACACCTGACATATGCTTTGCAGGATGACGTAAGTTTTGCTATTATCATGTCATGGGTATTTCCTTGAAGACTTTTTGCAGGTATTATATATTCATCAAGAGAAGACTCAATGCATAATCTAATGTTCTGAAGAGTGAGAAAGGTTAACATGACAAGAAGAACAATCAAGGTGCAAAACAGTAGAAAGAAGTTCACCACATGAAGTCTTGAAGTGGACAGCACTGCATATAGTCATTGTAAAAGTATCATTGTACAAAGTCATTGTAAAATCATCATTGTAAAAGTTATACAAGTGTCTATTTGCCAAGAGTTGAAGAAGTAGTTTCGAGAGGTCTAGGATCATCATTAGGTGGTTGTGTCATAGTTGGGGTTATGGTCTAGTGTGTTTTCTTCCTTTACATCATTCTATATCATTGTAAAGTGGACCATTTTCCCTGATACATGAGTCCATTCTTCTTTTATTCTTCTATAGGGTGATAGGGTGGTGCTAGGCTGGTGCCTGAAGTCACCAATAGGTTCAAGCCTGTGAAAACTCTAGGGTGGTAGGGTGGTGCTAGGGTGAATTGTAGCTCAATGGGTGTTGGGGGCATCCGTTCAATTGCCTATTGAAGAATCTCGGGCGTTGGAGCGTCGATCCAGTGGGAGGTGGAGAAGAATGATTTTCTAGATTCTAGAAAGTTGGAGCTTTATTTTCAATTGGATTTGAAGATTAAAGAATTATTAGAAAAGCGTTCAAGTGGTTTTTGTCATGGAGGGGGTTTCCACCTTAAAAACTATGTGCATTTGTGTTCCTTTTGTTTAATGCTATCATTGTACAAAAACTGATAACAATTGAAGATTAACTAATGCTTTGAAATAATAATAATAATACTAATTGAAAGGAATACTAATTCAACCACCCCCCCCCCCAAACCAGTATCTCCAACAATTGGTATCAAAGCTTGGTTCCTTTAATAGTAGTTTAACAACTCGAAGGAGATCATGGAGCATACCAAAAATGGTGTACCTTTTTTCAATGAAAATAATTATGCACTCTAGAAAGGAAGAATGGAGGTCTATCTCTTGGCACAAGGTTACGAAGTATGGGACATTGTTAAAAATGGCTTTACACCAACTGCAGATGAACAAGGTAAGAAGAATTTGGTAAATGATGCAAAAGAAAAGAATATTATTATCAGTGGACTTATTGAATCTACTTATCATAAGGTATTAGGTTGTAAAACCACCAAAAATGTATGGGACAAACTTGAGAATATATATGCATGTGACACAAATGTCAAAGAAGCAAAGCTTCAAATCTACAGAGAAAAATTTGATCAACTCAGAATGAAAGAAGATGAAGAAATTGTACCATACTTCCAACATGTTAATGAAATAACCAACACTCTGGAAGGATTGGGAGAGCTTGTTGACGAGAAGACTATTCTACAAAATATTCTTAGAACGTTACCAAGAAGATTCAACCCAAAGGTATCGGCCTTAGAATACAATGCAAATATGGCCAGACTTAGCAAGGAGGAATTACATGGAGTTCTCATAGCATATGAAATGAGACTTGATGAAGAAGAGGGTACTTTGCATCTAGAAACTACGTTTGCTGCATCTAAGAAAACCAATAAGGACAAACAACCTTCAAAGGCAAAGACCTGCACCTGTAAGTGTGAAGAAAAGGAAGATGATGAAGAAGGTTTTTCAGATGGAGAATATGCTTACTTTACAAGAAAACTAAAAATTGGTAGGGGAAAATTCAAAGGTAAACTTCCATTGATATGTTTCGGTTGTGGTGAGGTTGGGCATTTCGCAGCAAAATGTCCGAACAAAAGTGATGGAAACTCAAAAGGAAAGAAAGGCTTTAAGAAATTCAACAAGCAAGGTAAGAAGAAAGGATTCAAATGGAACTTTCTCTCTAAAGAAGATAACTCATCATCCGATGAAGATAGTGATGGTGAAGAAGAAGCCAATGAGAGAGTATTGTTTATGGCCAAGCATAATAAACAAGAGGTATCAAACAATGAAGAAAAAGGGTTGACCATAGAAGAATTTTCTAAGGAGGCAATCAATCTTATAAAAGAGCTCAAGGGTGAGAAGATCCATTCCAATACTCTTGAAGAACAAGTTAAAAGTCTCAAAATTGAAGTTGAAGAACACAAATCTATTGAAGAGTCACTTCAAAAGTTGGAAGAAAGCAACCAAGAAAGGGAAGCATTAGAAGCTGAAGTAGTCTCACTGCGTAAGGAAGTGAAGAAGGGAAACACTATCCAAAACTATGCCAACAGCTCAAGGGTGTTGGAAGAACTCATCAACAACCAATGATCTTACAATGACAAAACTGGTCTCAGTTACAAAGAAGAAGCATGACCTTCTACAACAAAATACAATGAACCTATGACATCTGATAGGAATGTAGACTTCATTGGACAAGATTCACAAGAAAAACCTTGGAAGACAATTTCCCGACGAATATTTCCATCCAGGTCCCAATATATTTTTCATGGCTATTGTTATTCGTGTGGAAAATTTGGTCAGAAAGTTGTAGAATGTCGCACGTACCCTAGGAACCAATACAATTCTAGGAGATCTATCAAATATGAACCTCCCAGGGCTCAACGAAACATCAATAGATTTGAACATTTAGAAATAATATTGAATGTTACAAATGTCAAAAATTTGGACACATAGCCAGAGACTGCAAAATTGATAATCCTCCAGAAGAATCTTCGAAGCCACAAAACTAAAGAACATCGAAGAAGAAGAAGACTGATAATTATGCTCTCACTCTTAAGGCTCAAAACAACAAATATGTGTGGTATGTTGATAGTGGTTTCTCAATGCATATGGCCGGAGATAGAAAGAAATTTGTATCTGTGAAAGAGAATAAGGATGGAACTGTGTCCTTTGGAAATGATGGATCTTCAAATGTTATAGGATCAGGTATCGTTACTCTCGGAAGCAAAGATGCTCTAGCCAAGAATGTTCTATTGGTTGAAAACATGAATCACAAGCTGCTCAGTGTTGGAAAAATGTGTGATAAAGGACACACAATGCTATTGAACTCCACAAAATGTGAAAACAGGAAAGGCAGGTATGGTAAAATTATGGTTACTACAAGTTGAGCTCCAAACAACATATATGTTCTGGATGAAGCAACTAAAGCATGTCTACTAGCTAAAGAAGATGAAAGCTGAT
>APFE030318123.1:2102-32194 GCA_000404065.3 Pinus taeda | reverse complement strand
CCCTCCTATTTCTGCTTCTGTTATTTTCCATAATGCTTCATTACCTTTTGAAAGTTATGTTGAACAATATGCTAATAATGATGACTTTAAGGAAGTTTATGCAAAACTAACCCATGATTCACAAATGGACAACTATCACTTGCAGGGGAAACTATTGTATTGCCTTGGTAAATTATGTATTCCTACAGAAGAAAGAGTACATGTAATTCTAGAGGCCCACACCTCTCCTGTGTCTGGACACTTTGGTGTCGAAAAGACTTTATGTCATGTAAAAATATTTTGTTTTTGGCCTCATATGAAAAACATTATGACTCACTATGTAAAGGGGAGTCTTATGTTTCAAATCCCTCTAATAGAAAACTCGGGCTCTACACACCACTCCCTATTCTGAGTCGTCCATGGGAAAGTGTGCCAATGGACTTTGTAGGAGGTTTACCTTTGTCTAAAAGGAGTTGCGACTATTTGTATGTTGTCGTTTGCCATTTTAGCAAGATGTGTATTCTTATGCCTTGTAAAAAGCAAATTACTATAGAGCATGTTGCTTCTCTTTTCCTTCAGCATGTTTGGGTCCATTTTGGATTACCCACATCTATTGTGTTAGATTAGGACTCTCACTTTCTTGGAGAGTTTTGGACCAGTTTGTGGAAGAGGATGGATACCAAATTGAAAAGAAGCATTACATTTCATCTGCAGATTGACAGATAGACAGAAGTTGTAAACCGTCCCGTGGTATACTTGTTACAAGGCTGTTGTGGGAAACATCCCAAGTTGTGGGATGGACATTTCCCCTATGTACAACAATCCTACAACCGAGTAGTGCATTCATCTATGTAGCATTCACCCATTGAGACATGCTTTGGTTATTTACCAAAGGACCCTTTTGATATGGTATTTGGAAGGGAAGATGGCTCTAGTGCACGTAATGATAGGGACAAAGCTCAACAGTTCATTTAGTGAATCCAATGGATTCACCAAGTAGTACAAGAGTAGTTGGAGAAAAGTCAAGTCCGATACAAGGCTTGACATGACAAACACTGATTCGACCACCAATTCCAAGTGGGTGACAAAGTGTGCTTCCTCATTAGCAAGGATAGGATGAAGGGAGAAGGGAAGAAGTTGCGACCCATCTTGTATGGTCCATTCTCCATATTGGAGAAGATTGGAAATAATGCCTTCCATCTTGATTTTCCAGTATCTATGCAGATGTAATCAATACATAATGTAGAGAACCTAAAGCTATATGAACCACCATTGATCATGGACACAGATGAGGTGGGCAGAGTTCCTACAGTCGATGATTTTTAACTAGAATATCTCGATGAGTTACCGGAGGACATCATCCTTGACAAAAGGACCAGGACTTCACAACAAGGAGATGTGGAATACCTTCGAGTGGGTTTTAAGGGAATGCACCCAAGCAAGGCCAAATGGATGGAGAAGGAAAAGGTGAGGGAACAATTTCCTCACTTGCCAATTGACTAATGAAAGCTTTTGGTGGTCCAAAAGCTCATCAATGGGGAGGATTGATCCAGGTGGATATTCAGATACAATGGCATGGAAAATCTCCAAAATCAAAGTGCTCAGAATGAAGTTAACTGAGGACTAGAGCATATATCTTGTCATCCTAATTCCAACGGCATGAATGGCACTTCAATCCGAGTCTGGATGACGAAGTTATCGCGAAAAGAAGGTTGCTCTGTTCCCTAGGAAAATGAGGCATTTTCCTTTTAAAATGGACTTTTAAGCTTTAAAAGGAAAAATTGCAATCAACGCATCCAAAGGGGTGGACTTAAGGAGCACAACAGAACCCCCCAATCAACAATCTCTAATTAGATCGGATTAGTGATCGGAGGGCAATCAGATCAATGGAAGTAGTGTCTGTGATATCGGGGTAATTGACATCAACGATCAAGGGTACGATTGGCTAAAGCCGATATCAGCGATTAGCTATCGGCAAATTTCCCCGATAAACATGGCCTTCGACCTCAGTGACTTGTTATTGCGATATTGAGCTCAGACCCAATAAGTATATATGCCCAATTTAATATTTTTTGAAATTTGAGAAAATAGTTTTTACTCAGATTTTAGTGTTTTACAGGGTTTTTAGTGTATTATTGCTTTAATGATAAAAAGACTATTTTGAAGGCTTTGTTTCACTCGCTAATGCTTCCATTCAAAAGGCATCTATTTTATACCAAACAACCCTGGTTTAAGAGGTATTTATCCTAACAAAGGCACTATGAAGTCCGATGATTGGGAAAAAGAAAAGGGGGGAGAGGAATTTCATCATGTTGTTCGAAGCAGGAGAGCTTTCAGGTGGCCGATAGTGCCTTTTGTCTATTTTGGACATGATTTAGATGTTTTTTAGCCCCTCTTAATGCCACAGATGCATTGGTGCTGCCCACTTCTCCATCTGAATTCTTCTATTCTCAACCATCTTTCAGAATCAAGGTATAAGCCTCTTTGATGTATCAGATGATTGCATTCTCTTCTTTTTATGCCATTTAATATAAAGGCCTCCCCATTGATCGAGCAGGGCCAGGAGACATAGCTCGAGTTGTACGAACTCTTTTATCAAGTCTTTGTGTCTTCCTTCATTCTTTTAATGCATTTCTTCTTCTTTTCTTGTGTGCACCTTATAATTTTGTGTTAAGCTGCAATTTTTTTAAATGTGATTCATTTCATACATCTATAAGAAAAAGTATCCTAGACCAAGAAGCAAGCTTATTTTTTTCAGGTTAGGACAAGAATTTTGGGTAGATGTAGTGGAGACTGCATGTTACCAGGTCAACATATCACCTTCATTTGCATTGGATGATAAGACTCCACAAGAGTTATGGACTGGTAAGAAACCTTCTCTTTCACATTTGAGGGTATTTTGATGTGATGCATAAGTACATGTTCCAAAGGGGAAATGAACAAAGTTGGATAGTAAATATGAAATGTGCATCTTTATAAGGATGGTTTAAAAGGTTATAAGATTTGGAACCCAGAAATAAGGAAGGTTGTGTATAGCTGAGATGTGGTGTTTAGAGAGGTGAAATATGTTATTAAACATGAAGTCCTACCAAAGTAACCTAAGGAGATAGAGTTTTAGCTAAAGGAGAAAGAATTTGATGCTACAGAAGAAGAGGAATCATACGATGAAGAGCCACAAACTCCAGCTATGAGAAGATTAGTTCAAGAAGGAAGGCAGCCAAAAGGGTATATTCCATCTACTTTCTATTCAAATTTTGATTTATCAATTGCTAATGATGATCCCATTAGTGTGAGGGAAGGAGTATTATCAAAGGATGAAAAACTTTGGAAAGAGGCCATTGTTGATGAAATGGCATCTTTGCACACAAATGAGGCTTGGGATATAATGGAGTTGTCTGTTAGAAGGAAACCCATTAGCAGCAAATGGGTGTTTAAGAAGAAGATTAGTGTAGAAGGAAAGGTGGAGAAATAAAAATCTTTGTTGGTAGAAAAATGTTATTCGGAGGTGTCAAGAATTGATTTTGGTGATATTTTTCTCTTGTTTCCAAGGTAGCTTCTGTTAGATTACTTTTATCTGTTGTTGTTGCTTTTGATTTTAAGGTAGAACAAATAGATGCGAAGACAACATTTCTTCACAGGGATTTGGAAGAAGAGATCTACATGAAGCAACCTGAATGACCCAGGTGGATTTTGGTGACCACCCACCTATCCCACTTGGACCCCAACAAATATCTCTTTTATTTTTTCAGTTTCCTTAATTGTAGCACACTTCACCATTTCTAGCAGTTTTTTTCGGGTCCTTCACTTCTAGAGCTGTTTTGAGGCCCTAAACAACATTTTTTGGGAAACTCGAGACCAACATGGGTCATGGCCCAATATTAATCACTTGAAAGTTGTATTCTTTGGATAGATATTTCTAACGAGGTATTTTGTGCATCAAATGAAGATTGTATGCCAAAGTTACGACCCTGGGAAGTTGATGTACCAATTTACCCAAACGGGGCCCATAGTTTGGTGCTTCATGTGCTAGGGTTAGTTTTTTGGATGTTTAGGGTTTTCCATTATTTCTCAATAATTAATAGGCCTTGGAGCCTCATTGTAACAAATTTCAAAGGCATGTAGTTGCCACATCTCTCCTTAGAGATAAGCTACCATCGCCCAAATTAGTTTATTTCCATTTCCATTGTAAGAATATTTCAGTATTTTACATTAATGAGATGAAGTATTATTTCTATTGCATCTCTATATTTATGGTTATCTTTGTAATTTGTTGCATTCCTATTGAAATCTGGATCAGTGGTATCATAGCGGTCTACTCTTTCTCTTTTTTACTTTGCATGTCCCCAACAAGGTCAGGATATAAGGAGTTAGGGATTGAATTGGTTGAGTCTTTGGAAGACTAGCCTCGCAAATCCTGGCGACCCCCCATGGTTGATGAAAAGAAAGACGAGGGGGCAGGAGATCCTAACAAAATCTTGCTTGAAGAAGCCCTCAAGTGATAGAGGAATGCGATGATGGACAACTTTGCCCAGATCCTTCAGCGGCTACCCAGGGGTGACAATCTACTTCCAACAGCTACCCTGGAAGTGCCACACCCTTTAAGGTACAAGTTAACTTTGATATCTCCATATTCGAGGGTCAAATAGATGCAAACATTGTAGATCAATGGTTAAATCTGCTAGAAGGATATTTTTTTGTTCATGATTTTTCTTGTCGGGAAAAGATCACTTTTGCACTTCTCAAACCGACCCCCCACGTCAAGGACTGCTGAGAAACCTACTTCTAGTAGAAGGATGAAAGTACGACCTCACTATTTTCAGCCGTACCCACTTGGAATTCATTCTGGGACTCAACAAAGGAGAGATACTACCCTATCGGATGCTATGAGGATAAATACATAAAGCTCACCACATTGCGGCAGGGAAGGGACAAAGACTTGTTAGAGTTTACCAATATTTTTCATACCCTTCCAACACATTTAGGTATCAAGGATTCTAAGCAGCATTTTGTAATCAGATACTATGTCTGCCTACATAGGTACATCTAGGACAAGATGGATTTCCTAACATCTCCTCATGTGGCACGACATACCGATACACTATTATGATCGAGCGTAAGCTTAAATAAAAGAAGAAAGACCTTGGATCTGGGAATCTGAAGAGAAAAGGACAAAGCCAAGGTGGGGTGACCCAAGACAACCCGTCAGAGCCAAAAGAAATGAACACCAGTATGAAGTCAAAGAAGGACATGGGAAAATGGTGTGAGTTCCATAAGAGCCCGACTCACAACACAAGTGAGTATCGGGCCAAGCAATCATTGCTGGCCGAGTTGAAGGCTTTAGAATTAGATGCATGTTCTGACCTTGAGTTAGAACCCAACAAGAGGAATGAGAAAGGAAAGCATATTATTGACGTGGAGCCCAATGCCACTGTTACCACTGTCAAGATCCAGAAGAATGAGCCTAAAGATCTAGAGGAGAGGGAGCGTCTTTTCCACTCATAAACATGGGTGAAGGGTTCTTCGCGGCAGATCATTGTCAAAAGCAGGAGCCAAAACAAACTCATTTTAGTAGATGTAGTGAAGTAGTTGGGTCTACTAACTACAACACACCCTCATCCACATAGTATGAGGTGGCTTCACCAAGGACGAGATCTCCAAGTTTGCCAGCAGTGTCGCCTTCCCCACAGTATCAAGCCCTTCATAGATGAGGTGTTGTGTGATGTTGCACATCTAGATGTTTGTGATGTATTATTAGGCCAACCATACTTGTGGAAGTGACATGCTATGTATGAGTCAATGCCTCACGCTGTTATTATTTATTTTGGTAATTCATTATACAGGATACCGGAGGTAGCCCCACCTAATGCCACTTCTTTGATCTCTGCTAAGAAATGGAGTAAGATCATCTCCCAGACTAGGAAACTCTTTTTCTTTCTAGTTCTCTCTCAAAGTAAGGGGAATATTGTAGCCATGTCCATGGCCCCTGGGAAGGGTTCCTCCACGTAGCAAAATCAGGTGGATAGAGTCATGAAAGAAGACATGAACATCTTGTCCTCACCCACAAGGGTACCATTGCATTTTCAGGTCAACCATTCGTTCGATCTGACTCCCGGAGCACCTCTACCCAACAGGCCATTATATCATCACTCCATTGTGCAAAATGCCAAATACAAGCAGCGGCATGATCGACATTGGGTACTAAACATGTTTCAAGTGGGCGAAAAATTTTGGTTGCCTCTACAAAAATAATTCCTTACAAGAGCCCATCAGAAGCTCAGACCACTCCAATATGGTCCTTACACCATTAGCAAGGTTATGGGAAACACTGTTTTGAAGCACTACATTCCCCCATTCCTTGGCTCACATCGATTGTTCAATGTGGACCGCCCTTGACCATCCTTCCCACCATTACTGGACACATTAGAGATTGCAGAGTAGCTTAGGGACCAAGTTCAACATAAGTTTCCCCATCTCATGGAGGCACTCAATGTAATGGGGACCATTGCTTCCTAAGGGGGGAGGAATGATCTAGGTTGATGTAGGTGGCCACCCACCTATCCCACTTGGACCCCCACAATGTCTCTTTCAGCTTTTCAATTTCCTTAATTATAGCACAATTTACTATTTTTGGTAGTTTTTTTGGGTCAGGAACTTTTGGAGCTGTTTTGAGGCCCTAAACGACGGTTTTTGGGAAAATCGTGACCAACATGGTTCATTTCCCAACATTGGTTACTCAAAATTTGTTTTCCTTAGATAGATATTTCTAATGAGATATTGTGCACATCAAATCAAGTTCGTATGCCAAAGTTATGACCCCAGGTTGATGTACCAATTTACCCAAATAGGGCCCATAGTTTGGTTCCTCATCTCATGGGGTAAGTTTTTTGGATGTCTAGGGATTTCCATTGTTTCTCAATAATTAATAGGCCTTGGAGCCTCATTTAAGACATGTCAGAGGGATGTAGCCACTACATCTCTCTCCAAAGATAAGATACCATCGCCCGAGCTAGTTTATTTCGATTTCTATTTGTAGGCATATTTCAATATTTTACATTAATGAAATGAATCATTATTTCTACTACATCTCTGTATTTATGGTTACCTCTGTAATTTGTTGCATTCCTATTTAAATCGTATCAGTGAAGGCTTTTTGGTGAAGGGTAAGAAAGAACTGGTATGGAAGTTAGGAGAGTCTCTGTATGGGTTAAAACAATAACCAAAGATGTGGTATAAAAAATTTGATACATTTATACAGGGACTTGGCTTCACTAGAAGAAAATAAGATCATTGTGTGTATTTTAAATTAATTGGTGCCTGTGTTATTTATCTGGACTTGCATTTTGATGATATGTTGCTCGTTGGAAGTGACAAAGAAATTATCCAAGATTTGAAGACCTAATTGTCCTCCAAATTTGACATGAAAGATCTTGGTGTTGCAAACTATATTTTGCGTATGGAAATTAAATGAGACTGGGAGAAGAGGAAATTTTGGTTAGAGCAGGTGAAGTATGTTGAGACAATACTGCACAGGTTTAATAAGTAGGATAGTAAACCGGTGAAGGTTCCTATTCCTCTAGGTGTAAAGTTATCTACTGATTACTATCCCAAGACACAAGAAGACAAAGAGGATATGTTCAGTGTTCCATATGAAAGTGCAGTCATTAGCTTGATGTACGCAATGGTATGTACTATACCATACATTGCACATGTAGTGAGAGTATTGAGTAGATTTATGTCAAAACTAGGGAAGGAGCATTGAACATCAGTGAAGCAGGTTTTTTGGTATTTCCATGGTGCTAATGATTAATTTTTATGCTACCAAGGAAGTCCAGGATTAGACAGAGTTTTTGGCATCCATGGCTTTGTTGATGCAGACTGGGCTAGAGATATGGATTAGCTAAGATCTACAATTCGGTATGTGTTTAATCTATTTAAGGGTGTAGTCAATTGGATGAGTAAGAGACAGTCTGTAGTGACACTTTCAACTATAGAGGAAGAATACATGGAAACCACTCATGCAAGCAAGGAAGCAGTTCGGTTGTAGCTATTGTGTTCAAGTATGGGGTTAGTAGATCGAGCTATAAGGATAGAATGTGACAACTAAATTGCAATTTTCTTGGCAAAGAACCCTTCTTATCATTCAAAGACAAAGCAAATTGATGTTCAATATCACTTTGTGAGGGGATATAGTTGAGGACAAAACAATGTTACTGGTAAAGGTGGAAACATTGAAAAATATTATAGATATGTTGGCAAATTCTATGAGCACTGAAAAGTTCTCTTGTGGTAGAGAAACAATGGGCGTTTTCAGGCTGTATCAATAACTAAGCTCTTACGTGGAAAGAAAACGATAAGTGATAGAATCTTGGGTTATATTATATTCTTTCCATGACTATCCCATGTGCACGGGGGTCACAAGGGGGGCTGGAGTTGCCCATGTATGTTACGTCGGGTGCTTTGTGGGGGTAACAGGGGGGCTAGAGTTACCCATCTAAGTTCCGTCAAAAACTGCCGGGGGGTCACAATGGGGTGGATAACACCCTTGTCGGGGGGTAAGCGAAGGGGAGGTATCCCCCTGCATGGGATCCTAAGAAATGCCTCGGGAATTTTTTTTTGGATGCTATATTAGGTGGGTGGACCTACCTATGGTTTTGTGCATGGATTTCGCACATGGTTTTGGGCATGTTAGTTTTTTGTCCATGGTATTTTGTAGATCGGTTCAAGCAAAGTACGATTATGTTCTAAATTAGGATTAATGTATTGGGGTTTATGGATGCTTTGACATGTATATATATGTATTGTAATAATGAAACAAATATAATGAAAAATAAATCTGGTAGTCTCAGTTTTGGGATCCAGGAAAAATCTCTGTGTATATCTGTTTATGTTTTATTTTGTTGCCATTGTTTATTTCATATTTTTAGAATTTATATGTAGGTAATTTCTGTATGAGGCTAAAACCTACAATTATAATGTTCTGTTTAATATTTGAAGAGGCCAAGGCACATTTATTTTTGAATCAAGGGGGATGAAGCCCTAGATCCTATTTTGAATAGGCCGAAAGGCCTTAGAATTCTAGAAAGTCCCTTAGCACAGGGTGTAGGCTTGTTATACTAGGCGACAGGAAGGTGAGTACAACCCAAGAGGCCTCATGATATTAAAGAGTATGTTCCAAGGTGTCCCAGTGAGGAATAGGTCAATGTATTCTATCAAGAATGATTGTTGAGTTTGATTATTGGAGTATTTTCATCATACAAGTGAATGAGCAATTGGTTTGAAGGTTGATTATCCAGTCACCTTTAAGGATCCAAGGGTCTATGAGGAGTTTTTATTGAAGGGATGAGTATACAATTATTAGAAAGGAAAATCTCTTGTGAGAGGATACTGGAGTTGATATATACAAAGTAATTGAAAGACAAAATACCTTGTGAGTAGCTAGTAGAAAAAGGAGGAGAAGGGGCTATTTATCTATGGTCATTGGAGGCAAAGGATAGTTAGGTGTTAGTGATAAAATATGACTAGAAGGATTGTTGTGTAAGGGAATATTGAACAAGTAAGTTGGGCATTTTTTCATTGATATCTCTGGGTATATTGAGGGTTAAAATGAGTTAATCTTGGTGTCCTCAATGTAGGGGATATTGACAAACTCACAAATCCTACTACAATTTCTTCTAAATCTAACGGAGTTCCTTCTTCTTCTTCCACCAGAGTATCAGTCATCTATTTCTAGACTGACTGTTTATAAATTTTCCCTTTTTGCCCACTCTCACCAGTCCTTTTTCATTAATCACCCCAACCCTTGTTATGAGGAGCAATTTTCACAACAAAACCCTTTTTTCCACTACCAGAGTTGTAATTCCATGGGAATTACGAAATACACTATCAGCGGGGTTTATGAATGGAATTAACACAATTATGCATGAAATAAACTATCGGCAATTTTAAACTGCTATAATATGATTCCACATGGAAATACACTATCAGCAGGGTTTAATTGCCGTAATGCTATTTCACATGAAAATACACTATCGGTGGGGGCTTTACTCCATAAAATGGAATAACACTATTGGCAATCGCTATCGGAAGTCCCTATGGAACGAAACAATAACATAACGACCCTTTCCAATGTGATAAAAGGTGGAGCTATCAGATCACAATTGGCGATTCTAATACCCCCTCAGTAAGCTCTTCCCGTCGAAGACTTGTGATGCGATAAGCCCACAGACCCGATAGGTGATAAGACCTCCCTTATAATATTTGAGATTCGAATGTCACACTTCAGACTTCGGCACTTCAAAGGGATAGTCCCTTTCCACTCAAACACTGCAATGCGATAACATTTATGGACACGATAAGGGTATCATATTTAATATGATTGCAAGTCTGGAACTCAATTCCGACTAAGTTTTCATGATTTTCTAGTGTAAACTAGAGTTTCGCTTGCGGAACTCAATAATGCATATAAAGGAAACATGGCACACTTATATAAAGGAAACGTACTCCAACATGCTTCAATCGAAGTATTCATTGGAAAGCAGGGCCAAATCACTATTATAAAAACTCGGAAGAAAAAAGCGAAGCTAAATACATGCATAAATACCAATAAAATAGGAAAATACAAGTTCAGATGCACAGAAAGGGTTCAGAGGTCAGCACACCTCTGGGATCAAGCAATACACAGACAAATCCCCTCTTCCTTTAAGAAATATGCGATAAAATCATGCAGTCCAAAATCCCTTTACAGTAACATCAAACTTACATATATATTGGTTCGTGCTAGCAACCAGATCCTAAAACAGAGGCTTAAATTAATTGCAACTATTAGTTCTACGAGACATCCTCCTCGTGAACCACCACTATGCTAACTAATCCTATCTATTCAGCAAGGTATTCTCCTTGAGAACCTCCACTACAGCTTAACTATTTAATATTTATCACATCATGATTTATTCCTAGATTCTATCTCTATGCTTAACTAGAAAAACATGGAAATTGATGGCTAAAGGATCCCACTCCTTTGCTTGTAGATTTTTTTGTATTTTTGGAATAAGTTTGAATTTTTTTTCCTCCAAGTCTCATGCTCCTGCATCATACTCCTCAGGACAAAATTCTTCATGGGGTCATGTCTGCGAGCACTTCTATAGAACTAGCCAGCTTTTGTAGCATGCTTTCTTTTACCCAAGTAGCTTCAGTAATTGGCTGATATTTCCATTTGACCAAATACTAAAAGTACTCTTATCCTCTAGTTTTCTTGTCCAAAAATCCTTTCTGGCTATAATTTTTTTTATTGTAGGTAACTGTTTTACCCAATTAATTTCTTGTGTCTCCCGATCTTCTTTTGTATCATCTATAGTTTCACCTTCATACTTGTACAGGTTAGCAACATTGAAAATTGGAGATATTCCAACATTAGGGGGTAATTCAATTTCATATGCATTTGCAGAAAACTTCCTTAATACTCTGCATGGTCCAATTTTCTTGAACTTTAATTTTTTATACTCCCTCTTTGGAAATATTTCCCCTATGAGGTGTGCTAAAACCAAATCTCAAACTTCAAACTTCATCTCCCTTCTTCTCATGTCTACTTTGGTTTTGTACTTGATGTTGCTATCCTGTAGTTGTTGTTTCACTTGCTCATGTATTGCTTGCATTTCTGAAGCAAAATCTTCTCCTTCTGCACTTCTCATCTCATCTTTTCCCAAGTTCCTTAACTCAGACACTCCTCTTGGGTGCATTCCATAAACTATATGGAATGGAATTTGTCCTGTACTCCTATTAGGTGAGTCATTATATGCATATTCAGCTTGTTCCAACACTTGATCCCATTGTTTTGGATTTTCTGCAGTAAGACTCCTTAAAAGATTACCCAAACTCATGTTCACTACTTTGGTCTGTCCATCAGTCTATGGATGATAGGCAGAATTGAAACTCAATTTAGTTCCTAACTTCTTCCATAGTGTCCTCCAAAAATGTCCAACAAATTTAGAATCACTGTCTCAGACAATACTCTTAAGCAACACATGCAATATTACAATCTCCTTGAAAAGCAAATTAGCAATATGAGTAGCATGACTAGTTTTATAGCATGGAATGAAATGTGCCATTTTTTAAAATTGGTCCACTACAACAAAAATTGAATCATTTCCTCTTTGAGTCTTTGGTAAGTCCAAAACAAAATCAATACTTACCATATCCCAAGGCATATCTGGAATTAGTAATGGAACATACAAACCTGTGTTTTGGCTTCTTCCCTTTGTATGTTGACAGATTTTGCAAATTTTCAAGTACTTTTCCACTTCATATCTCATTTTCAGCCATGAATAAAATCTATTCAACTGTTCATAAGTATTCTCTATACCAAAATGTCCTGCAAGTCCACCATTTCTCTTTGATTAAGTTCTTCCTCAGAGAATAGTTTGGTATGCACAACTGATTTCTCTTAAAAAAACATCCCATCTTGTAATAAATAATCCAACCATTTATTCCTATACATAAAAATAGGATTCTTAAAAGCTCTAAATGCCTCTTTAAGATCTGGATCTATCTCATACAATTCTTTAAGAAAAGCAAAACATAACACTTGAATTTGACTCTCTTGAAGTAATAAATTTCTCCTACTTAAGGCATCTGCAACTTTATTTGATTGGTCATTTATATGCTTCAAGACAAAATGAAAACCTTGAAGATACTCTACCCATTTATCATGTTTCTGGCTAAGATTTGGTTGCTGCATAATACATTATAGTGCATGGATATCTGAATAAAGTATGAACCCTTTTGACATTAGATAATGTCTCCATTTCATTAATGACTGCACAAATGCATAGAGCTCTTTATCATAAGAAGAATACTTCTTCTTTGAATCATTCAGATTTTCACTAAAATAAGCTATATATTTGTTTTCCTAACTTACAACACCTCACTTGGAAAGGCTTACTAAAATCTGGTAGAGCAAAAATAGGTTTTTCAGTGATCTTCTTCTTCAACAGCTGAAAAATCTTTTCTGCTTTAGCAGTCCATCTAAATGGTTGTTTATCCTTCTTTATGGTCTCAATAATAGGGGCATTGATATTACTAAAATTCTGTATGAATTTCCTATAAAATCTAGCAAGACCATGAAAACTTCTTACCTCAAAAACACTTTTAGGTGAAGGCCACTCCATGATTTCCTTCATTGTTTCTGGATCCATGTTCAACCCTTCACTAGAAATAACAAAACCCAAATACACCAACTCCTCTTTCATGAATGAACACTTCTTCAAATTGAGCAATAATTTCTCTTGTTGTAACCTTTGTAAGACATAATTCAAATGTCTCATGTGCTCCTCCTTAGACCTGTTATAAACTAATATATCGTCTAGATATACTATTACAAATTTACCAACAAAACTCTTTAAGAACTTCATTTGTGAGTCTCATAAACGTACTTGGTGCTTTTGACAACCCAAAAGGCATTACTCTCCACTCACACAATCCCTCGTTTGTCTTAAAAGTAGTTTTCTACTCATCCACTTCCCTTATCCTGATTTGGTGATACCGAATTTTAAGATCTAGTTTTGTAAAATACTTTGCTCCACTCAAACAATCAATCAAATCTTCAATTCTAGGTAAATGAAAATCTATACCTGATTGTGATTTTATTCATGGCTCTTGAATCAGCACATATTCTCTAGCCTCCATCTTTCTTTGTACTCAACACTATTGGTACTGCACAAAGACTCATGGTTTCTCTGATCAGCCCTTTGTCAAGCAATTCCTGAACCTTCATTCTAACCTCTTCATTTTCTAAGCTACTTTGTTAGGTAGATTTGCTCCAGGAATCAAATCTATATGATGGGTAATTCTTCGAATGGGTAATAACTCATTAAGAAAATCATCAAAAATGATATCACAATAGTTGTCCAACATTTCTTGAATTTCAATAGGTAGATCGGAAACTTTAGTAGAAGTCATTTTTATCTTGGGTTTGCAAATTACAACAAAATTTACTTCATTCTCTTCAATCTATTGCAAGTATTCCTTTCCTCCTAGTAACAGAGTTTTTGGATCAGTCTTCTTTCCTGATGCATCTTCTTCTCCCATAAGCAGCAATGTATGATTGATACCATCTTTACCAAACTTGTAGGTGTTTCTTTTCCCATCATGTATAGCTTCTTTGTCGTATTGCCAAGGTATTCTAAGAAATATGTGACACAAATCCATAGGTATCACATCACATATAATTTTATCCTTATATTTCCCAACTACAACTCCACTTCACACTGTTCATTCACTAACAACTAATGTCCCTTTTATAACCATGACACCTTGTAAGGTGTTGGATGTCTCATTGTCTTCAGCTTCAATTTCACGACCACTTCTGTAGGGACCAAATTACCAGTTCTGCCACTATCAGTGATCATCTGACAACATTTCCCTTGAACCTTACACATTGTCCTAAACAAAGTCTTTCTTTGTGATGGTTCAACTACCTCCTTTGCTGGCTTGAGAAAAACTTTATTGATTACCAAATATTCTCCTTTCTCTGGTATATTTTCTGCTTCTGTCATTGTTATTGTTGTTGCTTCTCCCTCAACTTGAGCAACAATTCCATTTCTATGACTTGTTCCTGCATTCTCTAGGCACTCAAAAGCTCTGTGTCCCAGTTTGTTACATCTGTAACATCTTACTTCTCTTCCTTTGCCTCTTCCTCCTCTTCCTCTAGAAAGACTCCCTCTTCCACTTGCGTCACCTCCTGTGGGTGCATGTTGGGTTGACCTACTGCTAGCTCCATATTTAGATGTTGAAGATATTTCTCTACCACCTTGACTTCCCCTTCATCTGAAAGTACCTCTCCCTCTGGCAGACTACTTCCTCATGAGTTTTTCTTCAGCTTTCAGTACCATTTGATAAGCTTCCTCTACTATTTTAGGAGACAATATAATTATCTGATCTTGAATGTCCATCTTAAGACCATTCACATATCTAGCCACCTTCTCATCTGTATCCTGAGTTTGCCTAGCTCTTATGCTTTCCTTATAGAATTCCTTTATGTATTCGTTCACTCTCATAGACCTATGTCTAAGATTCTGCATCTATTTGAACAAGGTTTACTGATAATTACTTGGTAGGAACTTACCTCTTAGCTTTTCTACCATCCTGCTCCAATTTTTGCTAGGTCACTTTCCAAGTCTATTTCTTTCCACCTGCACTCCGTTCCACCAAAGCACTGCATGTCCTTTTAGCTTGGTGACAACAAACTTTACTTTCTTCCCATACTTTTTTTCTTCATAGTCAAATAATTTCTTCATGCCATTAATCCAGTCTATCAATTCTTCTAGATTCAATCCTCCTTCATATATTGAAACCTCAGTCTTTGGCCTAGCTATGGATCTCATCACTGAATGGAAGAATCTCATCTCACGAGTAACTGCTACAGTTTCCTCCTTTCCTTCGGCTTCAAACTTAGGCTCACTAATATCCCCATCATCTATATTTCTCTCTGATGTTAATGCCTCTAATCTAGCCTACATCTGGTGCACAGCTTCCATCACTTTAGCATTTTTAACTAGTTGACCTCTTTGACCATGTCCTCCTCCTCTTCCAAATCTG
This sequence comes from Pinus taeda, assembly GCA_000404065.3. Lineage (NCBI taxonomy): Eukaryota > Viridiplantae > Streptophyta > Pinopsida > Pinales > Pinaceae > Pinus > Pinus taeda. Next base: position 16,624 of record APFE030318123.1, on the reverse strand, counting down.
AAAGCCATATTAGATTTCCTTCTCTTCCTTCTGAGATTCAATTCAGTGTCAACAAGTTTCTCTGATACCTCTAATGGTGTCCTAGGTGTAGGCGATATTGGAAAACGTGTAAATCCTACTACAATTTCTTCTAAATCTGATGCAGTTCCTTCTCCTTCTTTCACTGGAGTATCAGTCATCTATTTCTATATTGACTATTTATAAATTTCCCGCTTGTTCCCACTATCACCAATCCTTTTTCATTAATCACCCCAACCCTTGTTATCAGGAGCAATTTTCACAATAGAGCCCTTTTCTCCACTATCAGAGCTATAATTCCATGGGAGGTATGAAATACACTATCGGTAGGGTTTTTTGAATGGAATTAACACAGTTGTGCATGAAATACACTATCGATGATTTTAAATTGCCATAATGCGATTCCACATGGAAATACTCTATCGGTGGGGTTTAATTGCCATAATGCTATTTCACATGAAAATACACTATCGATGGGATTTTTCCAAAGGAAAGCGTTAATACATGAATACACTATCGGCGAGTGCTTTACTCCATAAAATGGAATAACATTATTGGAAATCACTATCAACAGTACCCATGGAACAAAATAATAACATAACAGCCCTTTCCAATGCGATAACACGTGGAGTTATTGGCAATCGCAATCGACGATTCCAATGCCCCCTTGCTAAGATCTTCCTGTTGAAGACTTACGATGCGATAAGCCCGTGTACCCGATAGGTGATAAAACCTCCCTTATAATACTTCAGATCCGAACATTGCACTTCGAACTTCAGCACTTGAAAGGGCTAGTCCCTCCCCAGTCAAACACTATGATGCGATAGTATTTGCAAACCCGATAACAATATCGGCCATATTTAATAGGATTTCAAGTCCGAAACCCAAATCCGACTAAGTTTTCACGGGTTTCTAGTGTAAACCAGAGTTTCGCCTGCGAACTCAACAATACATATAAAGGAACAGGGCATGAAAATATAAAGGAAGCGTAGTCCAATAGGCTTCAATTGAAGTATTCATTGGAAAACAAGGCCGAATCACTATTATAAAGGCTCAGAAGAAAAAAAATGAAGCCGAATACATGCATCAATACCAGTTTAACAATCAAATACAAGTTCAGATGCACAGAAAGGGTTCGGAGGTCATCACACCTCTGGGATTGACCAATACATAGAGAAATCCCCTATTCCTTTGATAAATATGCGATAAAATCATGTAGTCCAAAATCCCTTTACAGAGGCTTAAATTAATTGCAACTATCAGTTCTGCGAGACATCCTCCTTGAGAACCTCGACTATGCTAACTAATCCTATCTGTTCAGCAAGGTATTCTCCTCAAGAACCTCCACTACAACTTAACTATTTAACATATATTATATTATGATTTATTCCTAGATTCTATCTCTATGCTTAACTATAAAAACATGGAAATTGATGGCTAAAGGATCCCACTCCTTTGCTTGTATATTTTTTTGTATTTTTGGAATAAGTTTGAAGTTTTTTTCCTCCAAGTCTCATGCTTCTGCATCAAATCGTAAGCCCTAGTTTTCTTGTACCTAGGCTTTGTAAGGGCTAGGATTCCTAGAATGAGATCCCTATGTTTATTTGTTGAAGGACTAATAAAACCAAGTTTTGGGCCTACAATTTTTTTTGTACTTTTTTTATTCATTCATTTTACATTTCTATTGTGTAAAGTTCTTGTATATTTTTATTTTGGTGTGTTTATGATCTTGACTAGAAATAGAATAGATTTTGAATACTAAGGAAAAACAAACTTGGCATCAAAGCTACTTTGAAGGGGAAACTAAATTAGAGTGTGCATGGTGAACAACCTAACAGGGAGCTAGGTTATTATTGTTGACACACTAATAACATGAAGTTAGTAGTTTGAGATATGAGGATAGGTTCACTGGTTGTCCAACTACATTCCTTGGAAGGGAAGGATGAGCATGGTCTTGTTGGTGAATAGGATATGGAAGTTTTCTAAAAGGGAGATTGAAAAACCAAAAATCTAAAGGGGTTGCAGTATATAAATAGTTGGGTGTGAAGGCTATGATAATTATCATAGATGGTGTAAAGGATCACTTAATATCTCATCTAACTAGGAATAACACTACATGTGAGTTGTGGAACGCTCTTTAGGAATTTTTCTAGAATAAGAATGAGAACTAGTTGTTAGTATTGAGAGATAGCTACCATTGGAGATAACATTATATATTTTAAGTTACTCAATACTTCTTTCAAGGGTTTCAGCAAGGAATGGAAGCCATTTATGAAAGGAATTGTCACTCGAGATAAGTTGCCAAATTGGAACAACTTACGAAATGACTTCATCCAAGAGGAACTATGGGATGGGGATCTTCATAAGAAGAATTTTGATGGAGATCACGTGGAACTTGTAGGTTAGATGAAGGGAAAAGTGAAGAAGTAATTGAGTAAAGTGAAGTGCCACACATGTGGTGAGCACATTCACTATGCAAGTAAGTATTTATGTTGAAATATGGGAGATAATGAAAAGAAGAAGGAGATCTCAATGGTTGCTGCATATTTAGCTAAGTAGAATGAATTCTCAAGAAAGTTTTATAAGGAATTTTCTCTGGTTTCTCATTTATCCAAGGGCACCATGGATGAGGGTGCATGGCTCATTAATAGTAGAGTGTCAAAGCATATGGCAACATCATAGGGAATTTTTACGAATCTAACTGAATGCGACTCAAAATGGTACATGGAGATTTGTGATAAGAGTAAAAAATTAGAAAAACTTTCAACCTAAAAGTGGCCTCCTATGGAAAATAATAAAATAAGAGTTACAAATTTTGGAGGGAAAAGAAGAAAACTACTTTTTCAATTGTATTTTTGGCATATCTCCTTATAGGTTTACTCAAATTTCAAGTGTATAAACTCATTGGATGAAAAATTAAATTCCACATCCAATGAGTACCCATTGTGAATACTTCTGAGAAGACCCTCATTGATAAAAAAAAATTAAGATACATTAAAAAATGTGGTCAACACACTTTTCTAATATACCTTTGATTTTTATCATTGTGGGTCTTCTTAGAAGTATTCATAGTGTGTACTTGCTGGATGTGGAATTTAATTCTACATCAAAAGAGTGCCCACACATGAAATTTGAGTAAGCCTATAAAGAGGTAAGCCAAAAATACAATTAGAAAAAAGTAGCTTTTCTTCATTTCCCTCCAAAATATTTACTTGTACCTTTTCTTATATGTCAATTATTTTCATTGCTTTTCATATTATTACATGGAAATTACAACGAAATTACGTGGAAAATTCATGGGAACTTTTACGGTAAAATTTCCTTCAATGTGACTATTAAAGGTTTAGGTATCGTGTTATTCAAGGTGGAGCTAGGTGAGCTATGATGAGTCCTAAGTGTACAATGAGTACCAGAGCTCAAGTGCAACATGTTATTCTTAGTCAATTTATCTCATCTAAATCTCTTATCGATCATGCTTCCATGGTTACCTCAATATCACTTTCTTCATCTTCTAGATCAATCCTTTCTTGATCTATATTATGATTTTGAAGAGCCATGAGAATTTTTCCATATTGAGTTACTTCAGGTTTTGATTCGTAGTCTTTATCATCCTTTAATGAACTACTATCTTTGGAGTAAAAACTTTTCTTTTCAAGATTCTTTTCATTAGTGTTCCTCCTCGACTTCTTCTTTTCATTTCCTTATTTTTCTTCGTTATTGTTATCTTTATATGTGAGTTTAGACACAAAATGACAAATTTTTACCACCTTTGAATCATTTAATAACTCAATTTTCTTTATATTTCCCAGAGCCTCTTTCCAACTTCATTACAAAGTTGGCTTCCTGTTCATCTAAATCATGGTTAGAGAGATAATAATATCCATTCCCATTTGATTTATATGATGATCTAAAGGATTCTTATTTTAGTCCTTGTTGTCCTTTATTTGTCGTCATTTCATAGGAATTGAAAACCCCATGACGCCCATACATAATTAACTTCTCTAGGTCATATAATTTTTCTATGGCAAAGACCTTTGCATCAAGTCTAGTGGGAAGAGATCTTGAAACCTTTTGTACCATAAAATCTTCTTCAAAATTTCCACCAAACACTTTAATGGTCTTCACAACCTCATCTACTCTAAGAAATAAATTATCTATATTCTCATCTTGATTCATTCTCATACTTTGAAATTGTATCCAATCCATTTGAATTTTTGCACGCTTCACTTGGTCATATCATTAATAAATACTTAGAAGCTTATCTCACATTACTTTCAATGTGCCGCAATTCCTAATTTTAATGAATTATAATTCTGAAGGAAACATAGGATACCATTCATCTATTTAGAATTATATTTTAGGCAAGCATTATTACCAACTTAAACAGTTAGAGGAGTTGAATTTGAGTTGTAAGCATCATAAAAAACCTACCAAATATCTATAGAAAAGACATTAGGTAGGTTTTTATTATGATTTTCCAAAGATTAAAGTTTGCCGCATTTGAAAAAAGGAGGCGTAAGTGAAGAAGCACCATATTGAATAACCATGTTTCCTAATAGGCCCTTCCTTCTATATTTTAGGTTGTCGCTAGAGGAGCCTCCTTTGATGTCACTTTTTAAATATTAAGAGGGGGGTGAACCAATATTTATAGTTCTTCGTTATATTTAATTCCCTCAACTTTCATTTTTGTAAAATTAGAAAGCAACGATAAACCACATAGAATCAAATGAACACATACAACACAAGATTTAACGTGGAAACCCATATTAGATAAAACCACAAAATAGTTTCTTATTTAGATGACAATTTGGACACCAACGCATATTTACAAGGTTTAAAAGCACCCACTTGTGGGAGAAACCTATTTGATTTTGAATTTTTAGGCTTCAAGGTGTTGAAGACACCAATCCCCAAAGTTTTATAGGTACCCACCTACAGGGAATTCCAATCCCCCTTTTGTATCTCTAGTTTGTGTATTATTTGTTGATGACTCAATCAAATCTCTAATGAGAACTATTTAAACAAATATTTATTGTAATTATTGAGCCTCTCATTGCGCTTTAACATTTTGTCACTATCACATTGTATGTTCATTATTCTACATTTTGTCTTACACTCACTAAAATATGATCTTCTCTCTCTTTTGCACTTTCTGTACCCCTCAACATTTACACTTGTTGTCATAGTCACTCTCACATGTTGTCTCATTCAAGAAATAACCTTTTTATCCCTACAACATTCATCTTCACACACATGTACAAACACATATGTTTTTCCTCTCTCACACATCTTGCTCGCATATTCACACTTACAGTGCCACCAATTGTTGTTGTCATATAGTACATAGAATTCCTCATACAAATTGTCACAACACTCATACTTATTAGCCCTCTTACACATTCATAGTCTAATACTTAATTTGAATTTCAACATTTTTATTATTATTTCATTTTCTCTTCGTGTTCCATTGTTTTAAGTTGAACCATCTGTGATATCCCCTAACATAGAATTGTTTTTGAATTTGAATATGTTAAATGTGATGAAGTTATGACTTAGACATAAGTTAAATTGGTTTATAAATAACATAACATATTTTGTTGTTGATAGTTATCGTATGTAAATATTATTTTTATTAAGTTGTTAATAAAAAAGATGGAAAATAATGTTGACATTCTAAATGGATAAGGAGAAGTTATTAAATCCAAGTAAATTTTTAGATTTATTCACCCTTGGGTAACATATGGCCTAACCATCTAATATACAGATTTGGTTATTAACATATGGAACATTAATTGATCAATAACTCTCCTATATAGAAATTATGTAGTCTTAGGAGATGGGGAGAGTGCAACTTATTAATGAGAAAAATAGCTACCTACCACCTAATGGATAAGGGAAGAGGTAGTTACTAGAAGTTCATAAAATTATACAAGGGGGTTTTTATCTATGTATTCTTTTGGAATCAGGAGTATGGGGGGTACTAAAGAGTGAGGAGGTATGATAGACAAAAAAAAAACATAGATCAAAGCCTTTTCCTGCAAACCATTGAAGCTCAGGGGGAGGGGGGAGGGGGCTCATCCTTGAGGAAGAGTCAAGGTTGGGAGGGGCATTGTAGCTCTAATATTATTTTCCAAGAAAACTTGACAAGTTGATATTTCTAGACATTCTACAAGTTGTTTCATATAGTGTATTTTACTTAGAATTTGTTGTTGTGATATGAATTTGTTGTAGTGAAATTATAAAATGAACTATTGAAGTTTTGGATGCTTTTCAATATGAATGATAAGGGAAAACAAACATATATTCTCTAAGTGCTTTTTTAAATTGCTCCAGTAATTATTATATTTACAAAGCAGGAAATATTATACTATGACTACTGGTGTAACATAACTCATATACAATTGAAAACATTTATTATATTTCTATATTTAACAATAGAGGCACCATATTTTAATATTGCACGGTTTCTGTTATTTCTTAGGATAACTCTATGACATGGATCTATAAGTAACTATTACCATACCTTATATAGTTTGTGAGCTGAATTCTCTCTTTTATATTGTTATTATTCACTTCATAACATAGGTATTATGCTTGAGGTTAATTTTGTAGCACATCAATTCCTTTCATAATGATGATGGTGGTTTAAACATCATCACTTACACACACACACATATATATATTTACATCCTTACATATTTTAAAAGGAGTTCTACCCGTTAATATAACACTATGCTTATACATTAATCTTATTGGCCCTTGTTTATATATGTATACATTTAAGATCTCATCCCCATGGATCATAGATAGGTGTTAGTGGGAAAGATTCTTGAGAGCTAGGGTTGAAAGCTCTAAAAGACTAAAATATAAAAATAACAAAGAACACTCATGCAAGCATGACACCATTCGAATTCACGAAAGTATTGATAGGAGACATACCAAGTGGTCCAATGTTTTATGTAGATGCCATAGGATCCAAACCATATGCTTCCTCCACAATGTGTAGACCTACAAATCAATTACAGAACCACAGGGAGATAATATAATTCAAATCATATGCATAGAGATATGTTAGATCATCATTATCAACATAATAAGTTAACATTCATAAGATGACAACAAATTTTAGGAATAAGAGACAAGCTTCTTTATTAATGAACAACAACAAGTACACGAAAGCTACAACCTGATCCAAGCTAAAGGTACTAATGGAATCTTCCTCTAGATCCATCCATCTTGAGCCAACATAGACTTACTCTATAATAAATTCAAATGAGATGCTAGATAAGAGTGTTGAACTTTTGTGCAAGGAAGCAAGGGTTTCCTATAGACTAGGAATGTATGATGCATAAGAAAAATGTACACTTGATCTAGGGTAATTTGTGTATACTATCAATACCTATCATATGATATACATTACTCTTACCCAAGTGGCAAATATATACCACCTAAAATTGTTTATTTCAATTATCCGACGGGCTACTGTAGGTGGGATTTTGGTAAAACCCGTAAACCACACCCAAAAAATAGCTTTTTATTTATTTTTTCAAATTTTAAAATGTTGTATGTAATTATGGTTCATAAGAACTGCATATGTATGCACTTTTGTAGTGGGAAGATACGTGTATGGATTTTGAAAAACATATTTTTAAGATCAAGTCAAGTTTGCAAGTGAAAGCAAACTACCTAAGCCATACAAGAGCATCTTGTGTTCGAGAGTGTTGGAAGATGCTACAACAAATGCCCCCTAATGTATGAGGACAAAAAGGGATTGTTGGATGAAATATATTAAGTATAAGAGATTATTCATTTGAAAAACTCAAGTGGAGATCACTAGATTCAGTCCATAAAATATGTGAGGAAGGAGTCAAAAATAAGACACATGTTTGAGGTGGGCGTACCCATGCTCAAAGATAATAAGCATGTCCATTGATCAAGTATAAAGCAAATCCATGATTTATACATACCTGTGATAGAGATAAGAATAATACATAATGGAACATATGATCATATCCACAAAAGAATACAACAGAGCTATGTCTCAGTATCATATAGGAGGATATATGTATAAGAGATGTTATATAAATGATCCTATAAAAAGTACCAAGTGATGTAGATAGTGTAGTGGTACTTCATAAAACTCGAGTGCCAACATATAGGATACCACTAAGAGAGTGTGCAACATATAAAGTTGGAGGATTTTCATTAGCTGAAAAACTGAAGGAACCATCAAGTGGACTGAGATGATGACATAACCTAAGGTCTTCACCAACTGTAGATGATACATTTCTACATTATGAGAAAAAATGAGCTAAAGTCATCCATGTGATAAATCGTTTGATTATCGTTCATTCATGCATACCATTAACAAATATAAGAAAACTCACAAATAATGATAGCGATTGTCAAGGTACCCTAGTACAATCTACCAAGTGTGAATATATGTGTTGAAGTTGAACACTTGAAAGAACCTGTCAATTAGGAGACATTGATGTATTCTCACTATCGATACCAAAGGACTGTACTACTGATAACCGCACACCCTAAGGTACTAAATAATAACTCTAGACCTTTTTCTGAGAGCAATGAGGTGGAGTCACTGGGAAATATATACTAGAAGGAATAGATTAAGGAATATCACATCGACCAATGCAAGCATAACCCATAGGCCAATAATTTATAAGGACTCAAATGAAGAAAGATGTAGTAACCACCACCAAGTAAATTTTTTTCATGCACAAGATGTAGCTAGTGCATGAAGGAAATCTTCTAAACCAACCAATAATGAAATATGACATAGAGGCAATGAATCCACCAATAGGTTCAAATGGAAACCAAGGTATTGCACAAATCCCAATGTGTGATAATGTAAGTTGATATTGAACACATGGAAGCCACTCAGTTAAAGACCCATGAAATTCATCAATGATGAGCACAATTTCACTTCTAAATGATGTAAAAATAGGGCTAGGTTGTGACTCTACGCCTACTCTTTGAGAAATTTTTCGAAGTCAATAAGAAAAGACCCATCAGCTAGAAGTCAATGGGGACCTTCTTAACAGACAAAACCAAAGAACAAATTATTTGATGGGATACTGAGAATAACTTGATATATTAGGTATGAATGACAAAAATGAGTCAAGGGACACCCCAAAATGGTCAACACATACGCTAACTTCCCTTGAACAAAGGCACAACACTTGGTGACCTTTAAGGTAGCATAAAATGAACTTTGATTAAGTCTGTGATATAGGAGGTATCAACAAACTCTCCATATGACTGGAAGAGTAAACAAACAAAGGAGTATTGAATTTAAGACAATGTTTTGGCTTCCTTAAAGTCAAACTAAGTCCCAATCCCATGGAGGTGAGACTCATATATTTTTTAAGTGCTTTGTTAATGGCGACGCAATTGACTCTTGTTGCCAATAATGATGAATAAATTATCTTGTTCCTACTCCTTTTTTTGGAATATTCAATTTATTTGTATTTTTGATATTATAAAGCCTGAGAAAGAATAAAATAATGCCTATAGTATAGTGGAGGGAACATGTTTCAAAGGCACGTGAACTAGTTCCTAGGAGTGGAACATTCATATTCTCAAAACAATGTTATGGATGCTAGTCATCAACACTTATGGAGCATTGCCGCCAAGGTAAAAATGGTGTCAAGTTGCAAAGGGTAATTATTTCATGGCTTGATCTTGTAGAAAAGTCACTGTTGGAAGTGGCTTATACAAGAGTCAAATAAAGTCATCTTAAGGCCAAAGGGGGGTGAAAGTGGTCAATATGCAATGTAATAGTACAACTCAATAGATGGGAGCCTATAGGGTATAAATTCAGAACAAGAGAAAGGAATAAGAATGAGGCTTAAACACAAAGTCATAATGGGACTAAAGAGATCTCCCAAGCCTATACGATAGTTGCATCATGGGAAACATGTGCTAGTGGGGGTCTAAGTAGGGAGCCCATGGAAGGAAGGCTATACCACTATGTTATGACTTTATAAATCGACGAGTGATAAAGGTTGAAACATCACAGCAAGTGGAGTTGACCTTGTGGCTAAGTACTGCAGAATGAGGTCAACAGGATAAATGTAATGGAAAATGGTCCTACCCTCTATTCCAATTATAGGACAATAATTGTCATGATAGGTGAGAAATCATGGAATACAAACAACAGGAAAAGATCACTAAGTGATAAAATAGGTCTTCATTATCCTTGAAAAAACATTTCCCAATAGTTCAAGAAAGGTCAAAACGTTATAAAAAAATAAAATAAATTATTCTTTTTAGAACTATATAAAAGAAGGTTGAGTTTTATTGGTATAAAATGAAAATTGGAACTCACCTTTTTCATTGCTAACATTGGAAGTGTTGAGAATTGGTGTTTGGGAAAAAACTCTGGCAAGATAATCTCAACAATTTACCCAGCATAAATGGAAACTGCGAGCTCTAGATTACCCTTAGTCACATTCTATTTCCTTTAATTATGTTTTAGAGCAAGTAGATTAGATTTAAGTATGATTTTAAATTAATTTCAAAAATGGTTCTTCATATACATATGTTACTGAATATTGTGTTGTGCAGGCAAAAACCTATACGCAAGTTTACAATAGGAAAGTCTTATATATACATGACTTTTTACAATTAAGGTTGCATGTGTGCAGAGTCAAGACTTAAAATTTGAATTTGTCTAAACTTGCAGGATGGAAATTGAATGATGTGAAAGAGAGCATGATGAGATAGATATATTGGTCTTAGAAGATCAAGAATTTTTGGATTCTATGAAAAATTGTGGCTTGTACAAATTCTTCATGATGAAAAATACGAGGGATAAAAAAATATTCTTGAAAATGTTGATTAATTATTGGGATCCAGAACAAGGGAAATGCTTCATTGATTCAATTACTTTACAGATTGAAGTGGAGGATATATATTTTTTTAAAGACCTTTCCAAGAGGAGAGGTAGTGAACTTGAAAGGTAAGGCTACAAGAGGTTTGAATGTAGATTATTACATCAGTTTCTACTGTGAACCAAGGACACAAAAAGTTGGGTCCCAAATCCCAATAGAAAATATTTCTAGCCTTGCAATAAAAGTCCCCATTTTTATGATTGCGAGAGTGTCTAGATGACCCACAATGTTTTGAGTAGTTGAATGCTTGAGACTTGTGGTCTATGATTGGTATGCAACTCTCTTAGGTAATATGAAGAGCCAATTTACATATTATTGATAAGGGAAGACCAAAAATATTGATTATGGTACCGTACTTTGCTCATTTTTCTTTGAACATATTCCTGCATTGCAACCCATAGTAGTAGCTACCATCAACACCCCAGTGGACCCTTAGATAGCTAGGTGGGAAGATATCATGACAGCACTTGGAGGAGGCCAAGTCAGTGAAGCAGATTTTGATGATGAGTTCTTCCAATGGTTAGAGGAAAAAGTCATATCCATAGAAGACTAACCCTATGCAAGACTTGACTTTAGAATAGATCCAGGGTTAGTGCTCCATGAAGGAGTTGAATGGGCCAACATAGGTAATTATTTTTTAATTTTTAATGATTTAATTTTTTGTTATTTTTTAAGAGAATCTTAAGAAATTAAAGTATTTTTCTATGGAATAAAGATCTTGACAATATTAAAAATGTTAATGATGTAGATAGGGGTCCAATGAGGCTTCATGATTTGCCAAGGCATAGGCGTCGAGGTAGAGACATGGAAGGAACAACATCTAAGTCTAAGAAGGCCTTGAGAGTTGTTTCGAGGAACTTGGAGAGTTTAACTCACCAAGTTCCAAAGGTAGATGTAGAGGACCTATCAAAGACCTTACAAGGATGAGTGGTTGGGGTACCATAAGATTTGGTGAGGCTTTTTCGATAAGTGGAAAATTTCGTTGTCTACTACTGTGATTCTCATCTAGGGGAGGGACCTCATGATTATATTTCTATATTTAGACTGATCATATGGAAACATTATTAGGTATAATCCTTAATTTTGTATGACATTTATCCACATTTTGTAATATTTTTTAAACTTATATATTTATATATAGATATTTTAGGATGATGTTACCATATATGCAGATCAATATATGATGTTTTGATTTAATGTAATGAATGATCGATATGCCAATCCAATGCATGGTTAGTTATATAATCAAGAAATTAATTTCTAATATTGGAATATGAATGTATGTTATCAAATAAATAATAATTCAAGTAATCTCTCCCTTAGAAATTTTCGATGGGATGAAGGATCTCTCACACGATAAAAATTGTTTAATTGAGACACCATCAGTTGCGGGTCCAAGTAAACTACTAAGATTGAATACCATAAGATATTGCCTCTGAAGGTAAATTGACCATGACACTATATTTAGCCATATTATTAGAATCAAGGCCTATATATATGCCTCTTGCGACCAACAAATGACTAGAGGGATAATGGATTACCTAAGCTTTGGAAGCTAGGATTCTAGAGTTATGAATAACACCATCAACAAATTTTAAGTACATTAGATCACCCATTAAGTCATGTGAAATCATATCGAAAACACCATCATCATGACGAAATTCATATATAGAATCTAGATATATAATATTTACAAAATAAAGAAAATGCGTAGGAAAGAGCCTAGGCATAACATGTTTTCATATAAAGCCCATTTTTGGGCTCTGAAAAAACATTCAGTTCGAAATCAACTAGCTCATAAGTAGACTATCGCAATACATTGTTAAAAATATATGGACCATACCACATAGTTTCCAATTTTCCTTCCGCCAAGGTGTATTTATCTTGGTTAAAGAGCAAGAAAATGTCACCTTCAGAGAAAACCCTGGGTCATATAGAATTATCATATTTTAAATTAATTCTCTTTTTATTCACCTTGTTCATTGTAGAGATATCTCAATGTTTCTCATCAAGATGTTCTAAGTGAACAATATGCTTTTCTAATCTCAAAGTGTGAGGAATAAGTTAGACTATGAACTTAAGGGATGGAATCTGACATTTTATGGGAAGAAAAAATTATGCACCATATACTAACTGAAAAGAAGTAAATCCTATGCTAGTCTTAACATATGTTCGATATGCTCATAAAGTAGGATAAAGCATGATGTAACCATTAGACTTAGCTTGATTGATAATCCTTTGCAGACTCATTTCGATGGATTTATTAACAACTTCAACTTTCCCATTAGCCTCAAGATAATAAGGAAATGAATGTTCCTAGATAAATCCAAACTTCGAAGCTAATTCATACATCATCTTATTCTGAATGTGACTTCCATGGCTAGTGAACATTTCTTTATGGATGCCAAAACACGACATCACTTGATTGAAAAGGAAAAGTGCTACTATCTCACCATCATTATTGAAAGAAGGCATAACCTCAACCCACTTTATAAAGTAGTCAACTATTATAATAATGTACTTATGTCCCTTGGTCGAAACTAGGTGATATGTCGTAAAATAAATTCCCAATTTACTAAAATGACCGATAGTGATGGAAGGGAAAATCTGAGGTCAATGAGCATGAATTTTCTGAGTATAAACTTGCAAGTGTGGCATTTTTTTACCACTTCAATACATTCCTTGAAAATCGAAGGCCAGAAATACCCTACATGCAAAATCTTCTGAGTTGTTGCTAACACAGATAGATGAATGCCACAATCTCCATTGTGACAATCACTTATAATTGACTAATCCTCCTTTGAGGCCAAACAATGTCTCAAGATAGATTCAACCCCATGAAGATATAGAGTATCACCAATAATTAGATAAGTCCTAGTGAGGTGACACAATTTTCGACGATCATCTTTAGAAAAAGACTTGGGAAAATTCGAAGTATGGAGATATACTATGACGTCCCCATACCAAGGATCTTGTGAGGATATTAGATAAATATGCCCATCAGGAAAATAATATTCACAATAAGAATCTCCTTCGTAAAGAAGTTCTGAAATCAATTTTGTGAAAACTAAGGATTTCTTTGATTTTGCTGATACAAATTCAAGATCAAATTCATGCAAAATCACAATCCATTTATTATAGTTCCCCCCAATCATTCACCTACTCAGAAAAAATTGAAAAGGGTTGACATCAACTACTATGATGGTTTTTTTGGCAAAATGTAATGATGGAGCCGTTAAATAATCTAAACTGTTGCTAAAACCAATTTCTCAACAAGAGAATATCGAAATTCAAGATCGAATAAGCCATGACTTAGATAATAAATCACATGCTCTTTAACGGAAATGCCTTCTTGAACTAGACCAATACATATGGTAGATTCCTTCGGTGCAAGGTAGAAAAGGAAGTCTTCGCTATAATGTTAGGTCCCTATAATACTAGTGATTACCCCATTACTATTGTAGTTGTATCCCTTATTAATATTGGTGTGCCCTTATTGTCCCCATATTGTTATTACTGTGCTCCATAGAATCCCTCTATTGTTATTTTTGTGGCTTTATATTATTATTGTTAGGTCAGCTAGGTTATATT
>APFE030318120.1:133372-149798 GCA_000404065.3 Pinus taeda | reverse complement strand
GAAAACTGAGATAGTAAACAAATGTTTGGAAGGATATCTTCGTTGCTTTATATCTGATAAATAGACACAATGGGTCAACCACCATCCATCACATCATATTTAAGAGAAAATTCTAAGGTTCAAGTAGTGGAACATCACATCGAACATAAACAACAAGTCCTCCAACTCTTAAAGGATAACCTTGTGTTGCAAGAGTCAAATTCATAGGTTGCTAAGAACGATCCATGTCAAGTTCTTCTGGGGCAAGATGGTCAAATTTATAGGACAATCCAAGGTATGCTTTTGATTTTTCTATTATGTGTTGATGATTTATTTATGACTGGTGGTGAACACCTTATCCTCCAGTGTATGAGGGAGTTATCTTTTGAAATTGAAATGAAATATATTCATTTGATGTAGTACCTTTTGGGTCTTGAAGTATGTAGACACCTGATGAGCCTTTTCCTTTCTCAAGGAAGATATGTTGTCAAGCTACTTGAAAGATTTGGTATGATAGAATGTAAATACACGAATATTCTAATGGAAATGAACTTCAAGAAGCTATGTGGTGAAGTTGCAGGTCTCAATTTGGAAAGTCCTTTTAAGTATCATCAATTGATTGGGGCACTGATGTTCTTAGTGCATTAGACTAGACACATGTTTTGCGGTTAATACTATGAGCCAATATATGATTAAACCATCTCATTCACACTGGATTGCTACAAATCATCTGTTGAGATACCTGCATGGGACAATCAATCTAGGGTTTAAATATGTTACTGTTGATATGTGACTACATGGATACTAAGATGTTGATTTGGGTGGTAAATCTATTGAAAGAAAGAACATATCTGGGTGTTGCTTTAGCTTGGGATCTTCCATGATATCTTGGATGAGCAGCAAGAAAAATTTTGTTGCACTAAGTAGACTTGAAGCTGAGTACATTGCTATTAGCATGGCTAGTTCTGAGGAAATTTGGAAGAGAAAGATTTTTGGGGAACTATTTGAGCAAGTTACAGACACGACAATTATATATTGTGACAATAAGACTGGGAATTGTGTTGTAGAAAATCCTGTGTTTCATGACAAGTCCAAACATATTGAGATCAAGTATCATTATATCCAGGATATGGTACAAATAGGAGTAGTGAGGCTCCATCACATATCCACTGATTATATCTGACATTATTACCAAGCCTTTACTGAAAGGAAATTTCTTTTTTTTTAGAGAGAAAGTTTGACTTATGGATGTGACGCTTCGAGAAAGTGGTCACAGCTAATCGAGAACACTAAGAATCCTTTCCTCTCTATTAGAGCTCACATGATTAGGGAATGATGCTGAAAATATCTTGAGGACGAGGGACATATTGTGTAGTGTGTACCACAAGACTAGGTCTCAGTATGCATCAATCTCGAACATGGGAAGAGCTTCCTATCTAGCTAATAGGGGTAGTGAGACTTGTATAGGATGCAAGTGTTCCACCACTTCACATTTAATGAGACTTTTCTGTGTGATATCCTTGTCATGTGTTGAAAAGTGGATCCCCCCAAGAAACTATGAGACTTGGTTGTGCGAGATACTTGTCATGTGTTGACAAGTGGATCCTCCCAAGCAGAGATGTGACTTAGTTGTGTGAGATCCTCGAAAAGTGGGTTACCCCCCCAAGCAGAGAAGAGAGTTGGTTGTGTGAGTTCCTTTTCAAGTGAGTTATCCCCCCAAGAAAATATGAGACTTGGTTGTGTGAGATCCTTGTCATATGTTGGCAAGTGGTAATCCCCCAAGTGAATATAGGGTGATGGATGATTCTCCCCTAAGATGATTTTTCTTCATTAGAGTGAGACATTATTATTCAAGATGATACAACACATAGATGAAAAGAGATGAATAGATAAATCAAATATATTTATTGTAGAAAGAAATTCATTCCTGGTTAAGAGGGAGTGTTGAAAATTGGCAGCTTAGGGATGATTTCCTAAATAAAATAAAGTATAAAATTATAATTTCTAAAAATAGAAAGTCTAAAACTCAAAAGTCTAAAATTAGAAATTCTCAAGATAGTAAATCACCTTGAATCAATTGGTAATGAAGTATTGTTCATTAAAAATCACTTCTTTTCATTAATCAATCCTAATAGTTCAATCTTGGCTTAATATTTTATCATCATCATCATCATCATCATCATCATCATTATTATTATTATTAGTATTAGTATTATGATACTATTATATTATTATTAAAATGAAATTCAAGTCACTCAATTATGGCTCTCAATGATGTTCTCTTACACTCTCATTATTGGCATGGCATATTCCTCTTACACTGTCATTAATTCTCTTACACTCTCTTACACTCATTAAAGCATGTCAAAAAAAATTCTCTTACGTTCTCTTACACTCAATAAAAGCATGTCATAAAATATTCCTCTTGTGCACTCTTTAATGCATATGTTACACTCTCTCTTAAGATCATAAGTTACAAAGGCATGCATATGTCCTTAATGGCATGAGTTACATTTCCTAAATGGGCATATGTTACTCTCCCTCTTGGCATGCGAGTTACTCCTCCTTTATGGCATGGATTCAGTGCTCCTCCTATGCATATTATGTGCCTCATTATTTATTCCCTTACTAATTGTGCATTGTGAAAGAAGAATTCGAACATGAGAGAGAGTTGGGGAGAGTTGAAGAAGATTGTGAGAGGGAGACTTGGAGAGTAAGAGAAAAACTTGGTGAGCCAAGGTTGATTCAGTGCTTCAGTGTTTCAGTGTTGATTCAATAAAAGAAAAGGTTGATTCAGTGTGTTCATATGTTGCTTCTACAAATGATATTCATGCTACAACTTATTTAGATTTTCCAGTGAACTTGCTCATTCTTTTGATCCCTCATTGTACTCTGTATCTCTGTTGAACAATTGATTTCTAATAGAAGAAGAATCTAGTTGGGTTTTCCCCTTGTGGTTTTTTCCCTAGCCTTTGGACCTAAATTATCTATGTCTCATTTTGTTTTTGGTTGTCTTGTATTGTGCATTTGATTTATGTTCTATCTAAAATTTCTTTTTTAAAATTGTAGCATAAATAAGTTTTTTCATAAGTGATTGTTACAACATAGAACATCATAATTTTAACAATAATTCTTGTTCTTTAGATTTGCACCCTTTGAAATATTCGCCATCATAATTATAGAAAAGATAGAGGCAATGCTATGTTTCCATCTCTTCTAGAGATTAATTTTGGATTTAGTTTTCTTATGAGTTGAAGAAGCTAAGGTTAGCCAAAATAGGGGGGTAGGATGAGTTGTGATTAAAAATATGTTAATTTGTGCATTGATCACCATTTTAGCTTCTTTATCTCTATCATAGGCTTCTATACATGTTTTTGGGTATTAAATCATCATGTGTGATCGAATTTCTTCCTTGAGACCATTGAAGAAATGTTCTTTAAAAAATGAAATCTACAAGCCCTCTATGCAAATTTCCAATTTCTTAAAGGTAGTAATATAGTCCACAAATGTGTCAATTTAGTGTAATTTTTCTAATCATCTGAAATGGTAAGTGCCATGTTCAAAAGGAATACAATATTTACATAAACTAGTTCTAGTAATGCATTAATGTCTACAAGCCTTCTTATACCATTGCCTCCACTACCAACATTCAACATCCAAATGTTACACACCCTTTTAGTATTTCCAAGCCATCAATGATTCCATGGAGAGATAAATAGTGTTCCATTTGGGTAAGCCACCTTAAAGGATGAGACATATCAATTTGTTCTTTTTAACCTTTGGAAAATAGTGCCATGAGTTATCATCCTAGAAACATGGGCGGTTGTTATCCTAAAACAATGTGTGCATGGTAAACACTTTTTAGGCGAAGAAATCTTTCTTGGTTAGATCAACATTTGGATCTGGTTTAATGAGATTCAAGTGGGAATATAAATATTTCAAGAATTCACCATGTGATTTCATTATTTCATTCATAAAATTAAGTGTAAACTTAATGCTAGCAACCTTTTCATTTAGACCTTAGCACTGGGTAGCTTGGGCGGGTTTTTGGTTCTTCGAGGTGGCCATGTTACGAGTTTGAACCATGAAAACACCAAATATTTTGTGGAAGTTTTATTCTCCACTTATCTTGATCTAATCAATGGATTGAAAGGATACTATTTGGATATACCTTGAATCAAAGTATTGTTGGATCTAGACAAAATGGCTACTTTAGAGGGATATCTAATAAATTAGCATGACATAAGGATTCTTTTGATATATGTGTCCCATAATGGTGTTGGTGGACCTCCATTTTTTTCTTCCTGACCATAAAATCTAGGGGTTGTAGGGTCTTAGAGATAGTGGAGTGGTAGGTGCTATAACTTTTTTGACATACCCATGGGGTACAATAGTAATAGTTTTCTTAATATCTTAGGGCACTAACTAAGGTGGAAAAAATACACCATTAGTTGTACTTCCAAAATACCTAGGTACTAGAGAGTGATCTCCCTCTCTTCAAGTTATTCTTGGTGTATTATAGCAATAATACATTTCATCAGCTTATTTAGAGTTAGTTTCATCTTTAGGGGACTTTTGATATACCTGAAGGTATGTGGAAGTGTGATTCCATGTACATGTGTTATTTGATTTGTACTACTCTAAAGGGTGAAAATATATGTTACAAGGGTGTTCAACCAATGGATAGGAAATTTATTTAGTTTTTATTTCAAAACCATAGTTTTACTTGTTGAACAACATATCCTTGTGTAATTTAAGGATGTCAGGACACTTCTTTAGCCTAAAATAAATTGTTAAAATTTGGAAGCACATGGCTTAGAATAGAGTTATAATACTATTTGTAGTGTTCCTTATTCCTTAAACTTGAAATATAACCAAGTAATATAGAGAATATGAGTGCAATAACTAGTTACAAGAGACAATGAGATGGAAAATGTGAAAGATATCCATATATTAAAATAATGTAAAAAATGAAACAATGTTCATTTTCCTATTAAGGCAGGGTAACCTTTCATTGAGCATATGACCAAATACAACAAGACAAGCCAAATATTGCATAACTTCCTATCTCTTTAAATAGTTTTTCAATAAAAAAAATCTTATCTATTTGTGGTCCCATCAATAATGGGAACCAACTACCTAGTGGGCCTTATAAAGTGGACCCTCTTATATTAAATAACTATCCACTACTATCTAATGAGCTTTATTAAAAGAAGATGGCCACACACAACCATTGACTAACTATAGGTAGCCTAAAGTAGGGAGGTTAGGGTAGGACCTTAACATATTAGATGCGCCCCTATATAATTATTATTTATGCATTGAGGTGATTCACAATGTAAAGGATTGATTATATACTAATTGAGATATTGTAGATTACACTAAGAATAATTGTGAGACAATTACCACCAAATTCCAAGTAATAATGTTGCTACTAAAAACAATGGTTATTAGTTGGCAGAAACATATTTGAATTTTTGCTACACATGATGATTTCCATTACACAATACACGTGGAAGATTGTTTACATCATTATTCCCTCTCATCTTTATGGTCAAGAATATCTAATATTCCACATAGTATTAGTTTATTTTCTCTTCAATTATATGTAGAAAATTCAAAATAATTATTTTTCTCATAGTTCTGCCACCATGTCTACAATTCTTGGAGGCCAAATAGGTTTAATATTATGGCCCACTCTAAAGATATGATTTCATGTTGAAAAAATATCATGTTTAATGATTGTCTCACATGACTTCAATTTTTAATTTCACATTAAGACTAATCTAGTTAAATCCTCAGTAGAACTGATGTGTGTGAAAAGTGTAGCGCACAAGCTATATTGATAATTAAAGTGTCGAATGGATTCTAATAAAATACATGTAACATGAGCTTCAATTTAGTGGAAGAAAAAATCCTTTCCTCAAGTTATCAACTTCTATAAAAAAAACATGGTTCAATACCAACAGTAACACATGAAATAACCAATGTCACATGCAATTTAGCATAGATAATTAAACTCCTCTAACAAGTTTAATGTTCAAGTAACAAAATACCATTGGCATTGTAAAAAACTATATGTAAAATAAGAAATAAGATACACATGTTTAAGTTGAAAATTCATAGAGGATAAATTGTTTTGTAGGAAAACAAAATCGTAAAGTTTGATTATTATTCTAGAACTTTATATATATGTTTAGGATAAATAATTTAGAATGCCCAAGCAAAATCTACTCAATCTACTTGAGGACACTCATAGACTTTTCAAGTTACCCTACCATACTGAAATCAAGTGATTATATATTTGTAATATTATCAATTTTTGAGGTGTGGGATCAACCTTGAATAAATAGACAAATAATTTGTAGATATACATGTCATAGAGAGATTTCCCTTATTGTTATGCAAGAAATAGAATGGATAGTCATGAATAAAAAAAATCAGCTATTATATTAAAATATAAAATACAAATTTGAATTTAAAGAAGTAAAAATTATAAAAACATTTACATATATGTAGATATATTAAAAATTAAAACACATCTACCATAACCAATTATTTTGAAATTTGAATTTTTTTAACTACCAAAATTCTCTATGGCATTCTTGTTCATTACATGTATAATACCTAATTTTATGGTGATTTAATTTTTTGAGAATCAAAGTATCATGAAAAGTTCTTTTAGGACATGAACCTACTTATGAAGGTGTCACATATTGTAAACAACAAAATGTAACAATGACAAGAAGATCAAATCATACAAGTATTGTAAATTTGAATTTTTTAACATTTCATTTTGGGTAATGGAAAAAAGCATGTTCACTGACTTATTTATCCATAATTCGTCACAATTAATTAATCATTATATAGTGCACTAATAAGATACAATTAGGAAACTATATTAACAAACTTTATCAATTACATTAGAAAATTGATCAAAAATATATTTTTTATTTAAAAATTCCATGTAAAAGTGGAAAAGGTAGTTATTAGGGCCATTCAATACTCTTGGGTAGTGAGAATGAACCCAAAGAACCTTTAAATTTTCACCATAATATCATTAAATAAGGAATATTTGACACTACCATTAGTAGTATTTATTGTAACATTTCTATGAACCCCAAAATCCATCTTTTATGTGCATTCTCCCTGCAAATAATGCACCAAATGATTTCAGCGTGCATTGTTATAGCTAGTTACATAGTTAGGGAAGAGTAATGGTGTGATATGATCTATTGAATCTATTGTAGTAGTTATTTTTCTGGCATACAAAATGCTTTTTCTTGTTGCTATCACATAAACAATGCACATTTAATTATGCCAGTGATCGCTGGAAACCAACATTAATCATGTCAAATCAAGGTCACCAAACACAATTAATTAGCTACCCAAAAAAAATTTATTAAAACATTACAAAATGAGTTTTCATTCATCTACCCAAAATTGCCATTATAAATTTATGATGATCCACAAGATTATTTCTATGACAACCACATGGATGTGTAGAAAGTGACTCTTCAATAAGAAACAACACAAGGATTAATGAGGATCATGTCAAAATCAAAGTACCAAGGTCACCAGGTTGTTGTTTGCCTCCAAACACTTGAGAGAGGCAACTTAGAGCCACCAAATTACTCATATCCCAACACATTCATTATACCAACTAGCCATGGAAGCATTGAATAATTATATAAAATGGAGCCTTGAGAGAACCATTTACATAAGAGATACCAACAAACCGTGAAAGCATTAAATAATTAAATAAATTGGAGCCTTGACAACCATTTACATAAGAGAACCAGAAAAAAGAAGTTATGTTTCCCAAATTTCCTTGAATGCACACTGTATATATTCATAAGCATTTCGTGTTGCTTGTTGACTATCCTCCTTTGAAGCTTGCGAACCACTTATTTGAGAGATATTACAAAGCGAAGGAGAAAGATATCCTCCACCGGAAGCTTGCAAAAGGTTCACACTCTTGAACATCTCTCTTTGTGTCTCTGAGTAGACTATTTTGTCTTCATTCCAGTCTCTGCTTCCAATATCTTTTCTGTCATTCTTATTTTCTTTTTGTTCCTCATTTACCCATACAATAAATGGGTAAATGTAGTTTTTGTTTTATTTATTATTGATTTCTAACCATTTCTGTGGTTGCTATAGGTTATGACAGCGCTGTAACTCGATGGAATTTTCGCACTTGCACAACAAAATCCACAGCACTTGGATTTTCACTATTGTTTGCGACGCTATTCTCTCTATTCCATTTTCATTTCCATACTCGCTTGAGACCTCCACGAATACTCAGGAGCCATTTGTTGGCTTGCTGTTGGAGAAACTCGTCTCTATCTCAACATGCAGAAAATCCACATGATTATTGAAGAAACAATTGTGCGATTCCTGCGAATTTTCAATTTTCAGTTTGCTAGATCAGGATGACTTTTAGCCCCAAACCCATGCAGATATGCACAAATTTGATCTAAAAACCTATGCGGATATGCATTCTTGTATTTTTTTTATTTCTTTCTCTAATCTTTGAGAAAGGAGGCAGTGAAATAATAATCTTCCCCTGCTCTTGATAATTTTTATGTTATTCAGGCGTTTTAGAGTATATTTAATCACCATCAAAGGAACCAATTTATTTTTGCAATATCAATGGCGTTAATAGTATAAGCATCACTGATATACATAAGGTTTCTTTTGCAAGGGACAACATCACATAGCTTAATTAGTTGGAGATAATAAGTCTCATAAGATATCCACGTATCAATTTTTTTAACATTGTGATTGGCATATGCCACTTTGCATACAACACACTCACACTCAAACAAACCTATTTTAGATTATTATTGGCAAGTATGCTCTTCTATTTGCACTCATTGTGATATAGGGGAATCATAAAGTTAATCTTTATCAGTTAAAGGTTTTCCATCATTAAAACCCTAAGTAAATGGGTTTAGGCCATCCTCCCAACTCAGAGCCACTTAAAATTCACTTTAACTTAACATATTAATTTCCCCCATCAAGGGGTCTCAATTTTTTTTTTTGTATTGTGAGTGAGGACTCTAGTGGTAGGCATCCGAAAATCAAATAATTCCCTTAGTCATTTTACATTTGAAACATAGAAATTGTCCTCATATGGAGCTCAAAATCCTCCATCATTCAATGCCAACAAAGCTAGTGGTGAAAAGAAACCCATTAGAGGAGTAAGGATTAAGCCTAAGATCTTGCAGACCTTCTTGAGTCTCCCAACTCTTGACAAAGGTTTCAAATCTATGGTTGATACCTAGCAAATGAGTTTCTCTCACCCACATTGGATGGAGGTAGCTTCGTGCCAAAATTAGGGGATTCATGAAAGGTGGCAATTATGGATAGCAACTACACCTAGAGGTGATTTTGAAGTGTTGACAACTCTTTGAAGACTTCCCTAGTACCCCTCATTATACCCTCCTTTCAAAATTTTCTAGTTTTGTTCTAGTGGAATCAACCCCCACCGCTGAAAACTTTTAGAAGTTCTAGTTAATCTTTGAGTTGAAGGGCACCGGGTCATTTAGGATTTTGTATGTCATTACCCTTTTTTCACCATTGTTGAAAATTGGTTGCTTAAAACATCATTAAATTAAAGTGCCCCTTTCTTTTTTTAATGCATTGATTCATTCACCATAACATGTTTGAAAACCCCCTCATATTGCACACACTACACTGAGAACCATTGGGGACCATTTTATACCTTGACAGTCTCATTTCCTTAAAGGAATCCCACCTTTGGTAGGAGGAGTCTTAAGTCTTGTAGATTTGGCTGCTTGACCTTCACCTCATAGGTCACCACTTGATCCAACCTTTCTAGTCTCATCGAAACCAAGAAAAATCTTTTTAGGCATCACAATATCTCAATTCAACTCTACATCTCACACTTGCTAGGCTCAAGCCATGATGAACCCAACTTCCACTCCTTATCTTCCATTTTTTTGTTTCATTGAACCCCATTGATATTTTGAAGCCGACAAACAACCCTGTAGCACATAACAATGCTTGGACTCCAACGTAGACAAAATTACCTTTAGATGTTCTGAAGTTTGAAGGTAAGCCAAGTGAAGGCACTACAAACCACATAATGACCCTTCATTTGTGGTGCTCATTTAATAGTATCATAGGAGAATCAATTTGATTGATGCTCTCTCAACACACCTTAATTGGACCCTTGATCGAATGGTAAGTAAATGAGAAGCCATGGACCCATAACACTTTCAAATCATTGATGAAGTATTTTCCCACATTATTTTAATTACTAGTTCATTATGGAATGTTATTGGAATTATTATCTGATTTTATGCGAACATATTGCACCCATGTCATGGATCATGTCCATGAGTGGCACAAATGTTGTAACATCTATAAAGTCAAGATTCCGAAGTAAATTTTATTAGAATTTTTCTCAAATCGATTTTTCAAGTCATAGTGGAAGATGTTACAACCACCATGCTTGAGAATGAGGAGGAATTCATCACCAAGGCTTAATAATTTGAGCTTATTTATGCATAATCAAGATATCTCTATATGTTAATCCTTTCCATGCCCTTCCATCAACCTTTCAAAAAATAGAAACCTAGGGTGTAAAGCATTGCTAATGCGATTAATGGGTCCATCACCAGTACAAAATTCATCTCAAGAACCAAATTCCTTATAACAATCATTGAAATCCATATGTTCCATCCTTTTCATTTTCTAATATGGTTGGGGAAGATCCTATGCCTGCACATATTATATCAGGGTATTATCGAAACCCTCTTACTACATTTAATTCTCCTCCCATATAGGGGAAGGGTTACTCTATGTTGTACAATCCTGATGGGGTGTCTAGATCCAAAATACATATGGAATCATACACAAGGAAACCATTATTACCTTTTATGTACCCCACCCCAGCCTAATATTCTAAGTAGAATGTGGTATTAAACTTTTTTCAATATTCTTTCCCACAATAGCAATAGGACTTTAAGCAACTTAATCTAGCTAATCCTCCTTCCCAAAAAAATAATGCGAATATGTAAGGGAATAATAAGAAAAAATTAAAAGATGGATAGGTGAAAATACCTAAATATAAAACTTTCAGAGTGGGGGAAAACACTAAAACCACAATTATTCTACCAACCAAAGTGACAAAAATCCATAAAAAGAAGGAACACACAATGGCCTTTGGACCAATTTCCCTTGTACATTATGTGGATATTTTGGCAACTACACTCAACATTTCCATTAAATCACTAAATTCAAGCACATAAAATAAGACATAGGAAATCATGGTCCCAATGGCCAATAATAAGACACTCAAAAACCTACTATATTGTATATCCCATTCCACAATAGGAAGTCATGGAGATCCAACAAGTAGAAACATCAGCTCTCAAAAAATTTACTTCATGACCCAATAACAACCATGTCAACTACAGGGAATCCCTACCACTTCTAGTACCACCATTTCCACTATACCTTAACCACTTAAGTAAAGGGGAAATACATCTCGATTCCCCCTTGCCAGCAAATTCTACCACTTTTGATTAGGATCGACATAACCAAACATGACTCCCTTCCACAACCCAACTTTAAATATGGATTATGGTTAGAAACTCTAAGGTTCATTGATGTATTTTTAATGATGGGTCATCTTCATGCACTATATCATCCTCAACTTGGAAACAACATAGCTCTCCCACACTTATTCCATCCAAGAATGATTTTAGAGCATTTGATGGTAGAGTCTGCCCCCCTAGGGATCTTACCGAATCATCCCATCAAGTTAGGTGGTAATACCGTTTTGATCAATTGGGCCCAGTTGATTACAATATTCTCCTTGGCCAAGATTCTGTCTATTCCATGAGGGTTATGGTGTCTTCACTCTCGAGCCAAGATATTCCCACATGAGGAGCACATAATCACCATTTATCCACTCTCCTACTGTGACCCCCCCTCACATGCTTCTCAAGACAAATTCTTACCTTCTTTTTCTTAGGTTGAGTCCATGCACCATATGTTCACTTCCACTAGTCATGCATCATCCACTCCCATTAACTATGATCCCATGGCTCATGAACGGTGGAATACAAAAATGTTTCTTTCCCCACTCATACAATAAATAATGACATCTTAGCCATCGTCCCCTACCGATGAAGAATTCTTTTAGGCTCCTAAATTCACTAGTTTTAGTTATGACCTCCACCTACATTTTGCCTTAAATTTATTAGAGGGTCTTAAGCACTCAATTAGTGAACCCTCTCATCCCCTCTCATCCCATATTCTTTAGGATTGTGCCCTATCACATAGGATCATCTATTGCAAATGATAGGGATCCCATGGACTCTAATTCCATGGTTATGGGCCATACCCTATGTAGGATGTTGTCACACAATTCAAGGCCCTAAACCCCCTTGCCCCCTCCCCCCATGGATGTTCTACATCCTAATGAATTTGACACATTACTTTAGATCCTCTTTTGTGGATGTCCAATATTAATATTCTCTCTTATACCTTTGGTCCATCGTCCTAGGTATTTGGAAGTAGCCATTCTCCCAGCGCTTGCCTCTGGATACTTTGGGGAATACCAATTACTACTTGGGTACCTATAGATCTAGCACTCAAAACAACACCTACACACATTATACCCTTTGTGGGCACCATCATCATACCTTGTTGTGTCCTTCACCACCAAATATTGCTTGATTACAAGCCACTTGGTCTAATAGGAATGGTCCACTATGGTAGCTTCATTGATTCATGTGGTGAAGCCCCTTTGACTTTGGCCTCTTTCATTACTTCCCTTGATAGTAAAATCAACCTCTATCATAGAGTTCCTCTAATGGGAACCCATTTTTCCCACCTCCTTGTAGGGAGTAGATATTATGGGGACTCATTATTCCCTTTTCTCCTATAGGCTGGAGCACCACAAATTTTCTCTAGGGGCCATTCCCCCCACATTCCTCAGTAAGCCCGCTTACCTAGTGTTAATTTGACATTTTAGGGACAAATTCCCTCCTTTGGAAAATATTCCTCATCAAGAAATTCCCCTTCTAGCCCTTAGAGGAATTTAATTTGGCTTAAGGAAAAATGTATTTTTAAGGAGGAAACCCACATGTGAAAAAAAAATATAGGTTGGGTTTAAAGATAAATTGGACATCCTTGGAAGCATATAAATACAAGTCAAGTTAACCTCATTTAAATACTGTCAACAAGCATCTCTTCTCTCTATTCTTTGGATTAGTTCGTACAAGTCTAAGGTTGGTTCACAAAATTGGTTCATATGAGTCTAAAATTGCAATGTCTAAGCTCACAGATGTGAAAAAGAGGTTTTGTTTTGGAGCTACAAGCTTGGTTCATGGAAATATCAGTTGTCGCCGATCTCTTGATAGGATGCTCCTTGTGGATAGAAAGTTATATCTGCATGCATGGTCACTAGCTCCATGCGACTATGACCTAAAATACTTGTGATAGCTGCCCACAAACTCTGACCATTGACTATAGACTTGGAGAGGTTGAATCTGATAAGTTTTGTCTATTGGGCTCATCTCTTAGATATTGTTGGGTTGGTTTTTCTTGATATTCTTTTTATTGGTGAATTGGAACATTGTACTCTCTTTGTTGGACATTTTATGACAATCTAATAGGAAGAATAATTTGAAAGGGTTTTCCTGTTGTGGGTTTTTCCTGGGTCTTTGACCAAATCCTTGTGTCTCTTATTGCTCTTGATTGTCTTCTAATTTCTATTGCATTTATTGTTATATCTACAATTTATATTGATCATTCGAAGAATAAATTTTGTTTAAATATTGCTAATTAAAGAAAATAATTTGGCTTAAGTGATTGTAAGAACACAGAACAATGGGAAATTAACATAGAATTAGAGCTAAGGTGAAGAAAAGCCCAAGGAGACAAGAGAGAAAAGCAATGATTCTTGAAAGAAGTTAAAGGATCCTATTTTTTTTGGTTAAATATGTCTACCTCTTACTTCAAGGATAATGATAAGTTGGGTGACTCATCTAACTTTTCTACTTGGAAGATTAGGTTGGAAGTTATACTAGATGACAACGATCTTTTGGAATATGTGCAAGGAAAGGTACTTGAGCCTCCATCATATGCTTCTGTTGCTGTCAAATCCAAATACAAGAAATTTGAGCTCAAAGCCAAGAAAATTATCATTGATGGTTTACAAGATCATTTACTTGTTTATGTTGGTAGCTTGAACAAGTCTAAGGATATTTATGACAAACTTGTCGGGATTTATGAAATCAACAACTTGAATCACATTCTCTCCTTGGAAAATCAACTCAAAGAAATGAAGATGAACACGGGCGAATCTGTGTAATCCTATATCGTGAGAGTATCATGCCTAAGGGATCAATTTCAATCTACTGGTGAACAAATATCTGACATAGAGCTGGTGTTGGTGACTCTTGAAGGTCTTCCTTCTATTTGGGAAACCTTCATTTCTACTTTAAGAAATAATATTTTCTTCTTTCATTTGATGAGATCATTGGGAAATGCACTCAAGAAGAGGCCAAGATGATCACTAGATGAAGAATTAAAAAGTATGAATAAGGAGACCCCTCTACATTCGCCGCTCAAGATATGAAGAGAAAATGAATAGGAGGACCATCTTGTTCAGGGAGGCCTCCAAAATCAAAGGAATCTAACATAATATCAAGGGATATTGAACGCTACAATTTCCACAAGCGTGGTCACTATGCCCAAGACTGCCCAAAGAAGAGAGAAGCTTCAAGCTCCAATTACAATAACTGTAGGTTTTAACCTCGTATAGAAATTACCTGCATACAAATTCCAAAAGACAAAAGATAAACAAAGTGAGAGCATAACACATAAAACACATATACACAGAGATTTTCCCCTGGATCCAAAAACCGGGACTACTAGATTGATTTTTCATTATGTTCCTTTCAATGTTACAATGCATATTTATACATGACAAAGCATCCAATACCATGGACCAAAAACCATCTCGTCCAAAACCATGGACCAAAAACCACAGCGTCCAAAACCATGTGCGAAAACCATGCACAAAACCATAGGTAGGTCCGCCCAACATAATATAGGGTCAAAAAAAAAAATTCCGTGGGGCACTACCCTAGACCCCGTAGAGGAGGGCTACCCCACCCCCCTCAAACCCCCCAGACAAGGGGGCTTCCACCCCCCCGTTGCACAATCGGCACAACAAAGGGCGGGCTCTGCCCCCCCTCTAACCCTTCAGTTAACTATGTAGGCTAGTCATGGAAAGAATATAACACAACCCAACATTCTCCCACTTGTTGTTTTCTTTCCACGGGAGGCCACATGAGAGCTTAGTCATTTATCCAGCCTTGCAACACCCATTTTTTCTCTACACCAAGAGAACTTCTTAGAGCTCATAGATTTTGTCAATGCATCTGCAGTATTCTTCAAAGAGTCCACCTTTACCAGAAACACCCTTTTGTCTTCTATCATATCCCTCACAAAGTGATATTGAACATCAATGTGCTTTGTCTTTGAATGGTAGGCAAGGTTCTTTGCCAAGAAAATTTCACTTTGGTTGTCACAGTCTATCCTTATAGTTCATTGTACTAACCCCATACTTGAACACAATCTCCACAGCCAGACTGCTTCCTTGCTGGCATGAGTGCCTGCCATGTATTTTGCGTCTGTATTTGATGGTGCCACTACAAATTGTTTCTTACTCATCTAACTGACTACACCTCCAAATAGGTTAAATACATACCCACTTGTAGATCTTCTCTAATCCAAATCTCCAGCCCAATTTGCATTAACAAAGCCAGAGATATCCAAAATTTTGTCCAATCCTGGTCTTACTTGGTAGCAAAAACCATAATCAATAGTGCCATGAAAATACCTGAAAACCAGCTTCACTGTTGTACAATGCTCATTTCCTGGTTTTGACATAAACCTGCTCAATACTTCCACTGCATGTGCAATGTCTGGTCTAGTACAAACCATCACATACATCAGGATACCGACTACACTTTCATATGGAAAACGGGACAATTCTTCTTCCTCTTCTTGTGTCTTGGGACACTATTCAATAGATAAATTTACACCTACAAGAATAGGAACCTTCACCGGTTTACTATCCTGCATATTAAACATTTGCAATATTGTCTCGACATACTTCGTCTGGTTTAACCAGAGCTTCCTCTTTTCCCAATCTCTTTTAATTTCCATGCCCAAAATATAGTTTCTGACACCAAGATCTTTCATGTCAAATTTGGAGGACAACTGGGTCTTCAAATCCTGTATAATTTCTTTGTCATTTCCAATCAGCAACATATCATCCGCATACAAGACCAAATAAATACCACAGTCACCAATTAATTTAAAATACACACAGTGATCTGCTTTACTTCTAGTGAAGCCAAGTCCCCGTATAAATGTATCAAATTTCTGATACCAC